>OX456985.1:61566879-61850144 GCA_949752695.1 Melanostoma scalare
ACGTACAACCAAAAAAAAATCGTTATTTTTCGTCTATCTCGCATCGTTCTCGAGATATGGAGCTTTTTACATTTTGGTCACCGAGGAAAGTTAGATTTCAGGAATGTTTTGATGGGATCGTATTAAGCGTCTCAAATTGAGTCCCCCCAACGTACAACCCAAAAAAATCGTTATTTTTCGTCTATCTCGCATCGTTCTCGAGATATGGAGCTTTTTACATTTTGGTCACCGAGGAAAGTGAGATTTCAGGAATGTTTTGATGGGATCGTATTAAGCGTCTCAATTTGAGTCCCCCCAACGTACAACTCCAAAAAAATCGTTATTTTTCGTCTATCTCGCATCGTTCTCGAGATATGGAGCTTTTAACATTTTGGTCACCGAGGAAAGTTAGATTTCAGGAATGTTTTGATGGGATCGTATTAAGCGTCTCAAATTGAGTCCCCCCAACGTACTACCCCAAAAAAATCGTTATTTTTCGTCTATCTCGCATCGTTCTCGAGATATGGAGCTTTTTACATTTTGGTCACCGAGGAAAGTTAGATTTCAGGAATGTTTTCATGGGATCGTATTAAGCGTCTCAAATTGAGTTTCCCCAACGTACAACCCCAAAAAAATCGTTATTTTTCGTCTATCTCGCATCGTTCTCGAGATATGGAGCTTTTTACATTTTGGTCACCCAGGAAAGTTGGATTTCAGGAATGTTTTGATTTGGTCGTATTAAGCGTCTCAAATTGAGTACCCCCAACGTACAACCCAAAAAAAATCGTTATTTTTCGTCTATCTCGCATCGTTCTCGAGATATGGAGCTTTTTACATTTTGGTCACCGAGGAAAGTTAGATTTCAGGAATGATTTGATGGGATCGTATTAAGCGTCTCAAATTGAGTCCCCCCTACGTACAACCCCAAAAAAATCGTTATTTTTCGTCTATCTCGCATCGTTCTCGAGATATGGAGCTTTTTACATTTTGGTCACCGAGGAAAGTGAGATTTCAGGAATGTTTTGATGGGATCGTATTAAGCGTCTCTCTCGTGAGTCTCCCCAACAAACAACCCAAAAAAACGTTATTTTTCGTCTATCTCGCATCGTTCTCGAGATATGGAGCTTTTTACATTTTGGTCACCGAGGAAAGTTAGATTTCAGGAATGTTTTGATGGGATCGTATTAAGCGTCTCAAATTGAGTCCCCCCAACGTACAACCCCAAAAAAAACGTTATTTTTCGTCTATCTCGCATCGTTCTCGAGATATGGAGCTTTTTACATTTTGGTCACCCAGGAAAGTTAGATTTGAGGAATGTTTTGATGGGATCGTATTAAGCGTCTCAAATTGAGTCCCCCCAACGTACAACGAGATATGGAGCTTTTTACATTTTGGTCACCGAGGAAAGTTAGATTTCAGGAATGTTTTGATGGGATCGTATTAAGCGTCTCAAATTGAGTCTCCCCAACTTACAACCCCAAAAAAATCGTTATTTTTCGTCTATCTCGCATCGTTCTCGAGATATGGAGCTTTTTACATTTTGGTCACCCAGGAAAGTTAGATTTCAGGAATGTTTTGATGGGATCGTATTAAGCGTCTCAAATTGAGTCTCCCCAACGTACAACTCCAAAAAAATCGTTATTTTTCGTCTATCTCGCATCGTTCTCGAGATATGGAGCTTTTAACATTTTGGTCACCGAGGAAAGTTAGATTTCAGGAATGTTTTGATGGGATCGTATTAAGCGTCTCAAATTGAGTCCCCCCAACGTACAACCCCAAAAAAATCGTTATTTTTCGTCTATCTCGCATCGTTCTCGAGATATGGAGCTTTTTACATTTTGGTCACCGAGGAAAGTTAGATTTCAGGAATGTTTTGATGGGATCGTATTAAGCGTCTCAAATTGAGTTTCCCCAACGTACAACCACAAAAAAATCGTTATTTTTCGTCTATCTCGCATCGTTCTCGAGATATGGAGCTTTTTACATTTTGGTCACCGAGGAAAGTGAGATTTCAGGAATGTTTTGATGGGATCGTATTAAGCGTCTCAAATTGAGTCCCCCCAACGTACAACCCCAAAAAACCGTTATTTTTCGTCTATCTCGCATCGTTCTCGAGATATGGAGCTTTTTACATTTTGGTCACCGAGGAAAGTGAGATTTCAGGAATGTTTTGATGGGATCGTATTAAGCGTCTCAAATTGAGTCCCCCCTAAGTACAACCCCAAAAAAATCGTTATTTTTCGTCTATCTCGCATCGTTCTCGAGATATGGAGCTTTTTACATTTTGGTCACCGAGGAAAGTTAGATTTCAGGAATGTTTTGATGGGATCGTATTAAGCGTCTCAAACTGAGTCCCCCCAACGTACAACCCCAAAAAAATCGTTATTTTTCGTCTATCTCGCATCGTTCTGCTTTTTACATTTTGGTCACCGAGGAAAGTGAGATTTCAGGAATGTTTTGATGGGATCGTATTAAGCGTCTCAAATTGAGTCCCGCCAACGTACAACCCCAAAAAAATCGTTATTTTTCGTCTATCTCGCATCGTTCTCGAGATATGGAGCTTTTTACATTTTGGTCACCCAGGAAAGTTAGATTTCAGGAATGTTTTGATGGGATCGTTTTAAGCAACTCAAATTGAGTCTCCCCAACGTACAACCCCAAAAAAATCGTTATTTTTCGTCTATCTCGCATCGTTCTCGAGATATGGAGCTTTTTACATTTTGGTCACCGAGGAAAGTGAGATTTCAGGAATGTTTTGATGGGATCGTATTAAGCGTCTCAAATTGAGTCCCCCCAACGTACAATCCCAAAAAAATCGTTATTTTTTGTCTATCTCGCATCGTTCTCGAGATATGGAGCTTTTTACATTTTGGTCACCCAGGAAAGTGAGATTTCAGGAATGTTTTGATGGGATCGTATTAAGCGTCTCAAATTGAGTCCCCCCAACGTACAACCCCAAAAAAATCGTTATTTTTCGTCTATCTCGCATCGTTCTCGAGATATGGAGCTTTTTACATTTTGGTCACCGAGGAAAGTGAGATTTCAGGAATGTTTTGATGGGATCGTATTAAGCGTCTCAAATTGAGTACCCCCAACGTACAACCCCAAAAAAATCGTCATTTTTCGTCTATCTCGCATCGTTCTCGAGATATGGAGCTTTTACATTTTGGTCACCCAGGAAAGTTAGATTTCAGGAATGTTTTGATGGGATCGTATTAAGCGTCTCAAATTGAGTCCCCCCAACGTACAACCCCAAAAAAATCGTCATTTTTCGTCTATCTCGCATCGTTCTCGAGATATGGAGCTTTTTACATTTTGGTCACCGAGGAAAGTGAGATTTCAGGAATGCTTTGATGGGATCGTATTAAGCGTCTCAGATTGAGTACCCCCAACGTACAACCCCAAAAAAATCGTTATTTTTCGTCTATCTCGCATCGTTCTCGAGATATGGAGCTTTTTACATTTTGGTCACCGAGGAAAGTGAGATTTCAGGAATGTTTTGATGGGATCGTATTACGCGTCTCAAATTGAGTACCCCCAACGTACAACCCCAAAAAAATCGTCATTTTTCGTCTATCTCGCATCGTTCTCGAGATATGGAGCTTTTTACATTTTGGTCACCGAGGAAAGTGAGATTTCAGGAATGTTTTGATGGGATCGTATTAAGAGTCTCAAATTGAGTACCCCCAACGTACAACCAAAAAAAAATCGTTATTTTTCGTCTATCTCGCATCGTTCTCGAGATATGGAGCTTTTTACATTTTGGTCACCGAGGAAAGTGAGATTTCAGGAATGTTTTGATGGGATCGTATTAAGCGTCTCAAAATGAGTACCCCCAACGTACAACACCAAAAAAATCGTCATTTTTCGTCTATCTCGCATCGTTCTCGCTTTTTACATTTTGGTCACCGAGGAAAGTGAGATTTCAGGAATGTTTTGATGGGATCGTATTAAGCGTCTCAAGTTGAGTGCCCCCAACGTACAACCCCAAAAAAATCGTTATTTTTCGTCTATCTCGCATCGTTCTCGAGATATGGAGCTTTTTACATTTTGGTCACCGAGGAAAGTGAGATTTCAGGAATGTTTTGATGGGATCGTATTAAGCGTCTCAAATTGAGTACCAACAACGTACAACCCCAAAAAAATCGTCATTTTTCGTCTATCTCGCATCGTTCTCGAGATATGGAGCTTTTTACATTTTGGTCACCGAGGTAAGTGAGATTTCAGGAATGTTTTGATGGGATCGTATTAAGCGTCTCAAATTGAGTACCCCCAACGTACAACCCCAAAAAAATCGTCATTTTTCGTCTATCTCGCATCGTTCTCGAGATATCGCCACCTGAGAGTTTAAGTGCCTCATATCCATTGAAATTATTCCTCAGAAAACGAATTTTAAGGTTTCAAAAATAATTGCGTTACTTTCTACTTAACTAATATGACTTTTGAATGTTTATACATACTAATTGAACATTTCTCTTTTGTAATTTGTGAACCTTGGGTCAAAAACTGTTACGGTAAAAAAAAGAAAAAAAAAAGTTCGAAAAAAGTCAGAAATGGATATAGGACCCTGTTCCATACGATGGGTGAATGAATCAAAACCAAACTCCATTTTTCCATGGGATATAAGACATTTGTGCACTAAACATTGGAATGTCAAAGAAAACAAAAATACTAAAAAAATTCAAAATTACTAGGATTATTAATTTTTAAAATTTTATTTTTAGTGATAGAAATATAAAATAAACATTAGTATAAATACTTTGGGTATGTCCTTCTTTATATCACATAAGCTTATTTTTAAGTCAATGAGAAACCTTTCAAAATGACACATTTTTTTAACACTAAATTAGGAAAAATACTTAAAACTACTTTTGGTCCATTAAATTTTCTAGAAAAATACATTTAATTTTATTTGGAATGGGTTACTAAAATACTTTAACATTCGTAGAAGCTTGCTTTATTAAGGGATTATTTATTATATTTTTTTTTTTCATTTTTTTTTTACCAATTATGTTTTTGTCCAGTTTAGTAAAAAAAAAAAAAAATGCTTTAATATAAAAATTAAAAAGTCAGAAAAAACTACATTTAACTCCGTTATGTAGTATGACAACGTGAAGTTAAATAGTTCTACTTACATAAAATAAATTTGTTTCCTGTTGTTTACCTCGTTTTCTATTTTTTTTGCAATATTTTAAAAACATATTGTTTTTAATGGCTGCTTTTTTGAAGAAATCAGAGATAGACGATTACAAATTCGTCTTTGAAGAAGATTCCCACCAAAACTGAAATATCAAAGCATAGTCAACAAATAGATTTGAAACAAAGACTGTTTTTTATCAAACATTTTATTAAATAAAAAAAAATAATTATAATTCAAGTTATAAAACAAAAATAAAATATATTAATTAAAAAAAAAAGCATTAAAATGAAATTAAGAACTTTTCATTATGTCATCATCATATTTTTTTTTCCTCCTTTGGCCTTTACTCCACGAGAGCACGAAACCATCTGAAATGATCGCTGTTTAACTGTTTAACTATTTTTCTTGAACAGGTATATATACAATTGGTTCTTAATTCTAAGATTACATAACATTTACATATATTTTGTTTTGTTGGCACAGAAGGGGCCTAACTTTAAATATTGATTTGTTTGCTAAAATAATTATAATTATTGCCTATGATAAGAAAAATATATAAATTTATAAGGTGATTTAAAAAATCTCGGGTTGTTCAGATCCGGTTGTCTTTATGTTGAAGAAGGTTTGTGTGGCCTCTAGCCACGGTGGTAAGCTGAGGCTGCTACCTCGTAAAAGGGTATTGCCTCTTCGTCATTGATTGAAATGATTTCTTCGCCCAGTAGTGCCATTATATCTAAGTATCGCGGCTCGGGATGTCTCTCTTCGGTTGTCAAGCTTCTCACCAGTGGATTGGGATGGTTGCTCAGGTTGTTAGTTATTTTCCTTGCACTGTTCAAAAGGAATCTGTTGAGGGGAAGGATTCCTGATGCTTCGTAGAGCTTTTTGTTACTGAAGTACCTCTGTCGTTGACGGTCAAAGTTGAGTCCTGTGCAAATCCTCAGAATTTTCCTCTCAAATGCTCCGAGTTTTTTCATGCTGGTTTTGGATATACTAAACCAAGCAGGGAAGCAGTAAGTGATGATTGGTCTGAGGAGCTGTTTGTAGAACAGCAACTTTGTCTTCTGGCTACTGAAATGATCGCGAAAATTATGCTTCTATTTATACTTTTCAAGCTGACTGCACATTTGTCCATGGATATGGAGCAAATAAGCACTTAAATGATTACTTAATTGTAATATATTATGTGAGCTTAAATGCTCTATATCCCAGCTCCTGTGGATATGGGGCAATTAAGCACTGACAATATATTTTAATTGAATTTGCTCTATATCCATTGTCCATTGCTATAGGGCATTTAAGCACTAAGTGTTTGTTATTTCAACTTCTCTACAAAAATTGCCTCACGTAGTACAAATTTTGGATATAAGGCAAATAAGCACTAAGAGAACCCAAAAATGTGTGGTCTGTAGAGCAAAAGTGGGTTTCGTAACTCTGTTAATAATAGAGATAGAGCAATGGGAATAGGACCAAACGATAGAGAATATTCGAATTAGTATAACTGCATCATTAACTCAGTTTCCCGAAAAAGTGGTCTATGGGGCACTTATACTCTCAGGTGGCGATATGGAGCTTTTTACATTTTGGTCACCGAGGAAAGTGAGATTTCAAGAATGTTTTGATGGGATCGTATTAAGCGTCTCAAATTGAGTGCCCCCAACGTACAACCCCAAAAAAATCGTCATTTTTCGTCTATCTCGCATCGTTCTCGCTTTTTACATTTTGGTCACCGAGGAAAGTGAGATTTCAGGAATGTTTTGATGGGATCGTATTAAGTGTCTCAAATTGAGTGCCCCCAACGTAGAACCCCAAAAAAATCGTTATTTTTCGTCTATCTCGCATCGTTCTCGAGATATGGAGCTTTTTACATTTTGGTCACCGAGGAAAGTGAGATTTCAGGAATGTTTTGATGGGATCGTATTAAGCGTCTCAAATTGAGTACCCCCAACGTACAACCCCAAAAAAATCGTTATTTTTCGTCTATCTCGCATCGTTCTCGAGATACGGAGCTTTTTACATTTTGGGCACCGAGGAAAGTGAGATTTCAGGAATGTTTTGATGGGATCGTATTAAGCGTCTCAAATTGAGTGCCCCCAACGTACAACCAAAAAAAAATCGTCATTTTTCGTCTATCTCGCATCGTTCTCGAGATATGGAGCTTTTTACATTTTGGTCACCGAGGAAAGTGAGATTTCAGGAATGTTTTGATGGGATCGTATTAAGCGTCTCAAATTGAGTACCCCCAACGTACAACCCCAAAAAAATCGTTATTTTTCGTCTATCTCGCATCGTTCTCGAGATACGGAGCTTTTTACATTTTGGGCACCGAGGAAAGTGAGATTTCAGGAATGTTTTGATGGGATCGTATTAAGCGTCTCAAATTGAGTACCCCCAACGTACAACCCCAAAAAAATCGTCATTTTTCGTCTATCTCGCATCGTTCTCGAGATACGGAGCTTTTTACATTTTGGTCACCGAGGAAAGTGAGATTTCAGGAATGTTTTGATGGGATCGTATTAAGCGTCTCAAATTGAGTGCCCCCAACGTACAACCCCAAAAAAATCGTCATTTTTCGTCTATCTCGCATCGTTCTCGAGATATGGAGCTTTTTACATTTTGGTCACCCAGGAAAGTGAGATTTCAGGAATGTTTTGATGGGATCGTATTAAGCGTCTCAAATTGAGTACCCCCAACGTACAACCCCAAAAATATCGTCATTTTTCGTCTATCTCGCATCGTTCTCGAGATATGGAGCTTTTTACATTTTGGTCACCGAGGAAAGTGAGATTTCAGGAATGTTTTGATGGGATCGTATTAAGCGTCTCAAATTGAGTGCCCCCAACGTACAACCTCAAAAAAATCGTCATTTTTCGTCTATCTCGCATCGTTCTCGAGATATGGAGCTTTTTACATTTTGGTCACCGAGGAAAGTGAGATTTCAGGAATGTTTTGATGGGATCGTATTAAGCGTCTCAAATTGAGTTCCCCCAACGTACAACCACAAAAAAATCGTCATTTTTCGTCTATCTCGCATCGTTCTCGAGATATGGAGCTTTTTACATTTTGGTCACCGAGGAAAGTGAGATTTCAGGAATGTTTTGATGGGATCGTATTAAGCGTCTCAAATTGAGTACCCCCAACGTACAACCCAAAAAAAATCGTCATTTTTCGTCTATCTCGCATCGTTCTCGAGATATGGAGCTTTTTACATTTTGGTCACCGAGGAAAGTGAGATTTCAGGAATGTTTTGATGGGATCGTATTAAGCGTCTCAAATTGAGTGTCCCCAACGTACAACCCAAAAAAAATCGTCATTTTTCGTCTATCTCGCATCGTTCTCGAGATATGGAGCTTTTTACATTTTGGTCACCGAGGAAAGTGAGATTTCAGGAATGTTTTGATGGGATCGTATTAAGCGTCTCAAATTGAGTACCCCCAACGTACAACCCCAAAAAAATCGTTATTTTTCGTCTATCTCGCATCGTTCTCGAGATACGGAGCTTTTTACATTTTGGGCACCGAGGAAAGTGAGATTTCAGGAATGTTTTGATGGGATCGTATTAAGCGTCTCAAATTGAGTAGCCCCAACGTACAACCCCAAAAAATCGTCATTTTTCGTCTATCTCGCATCGTTCTCGAGATATGGAGCTTTTTACATTTTGGTCACCGAGGAAAGTGAGATTTCAGGAATGTTTTGATGGGATCGTATTAAGCGTCTCAAATTGAGTGCCCCCAACGTACAACCCTAAAAAAATCGTCATTTTTCGTCTATCTCGCATCGTTCTCGAGATATGGAGCTTTTTACATTTTGGTCACCGAGGAAAGTGAGATTTCAGGAATGTTTTGATGGGATCGTATTAAGCGTCTCAAATTGAGTTCCCCCAACGTACAACCACAAAAAAATCGTCATTTTTCGTCTATCTCGCATCGTTCTCGAGATATGGAGCTTTTTACATTTTGGTCACCGAGGAAAGTGAGATTTCAGGAATGTTTTGATGGGATCGTATTAAGCGTCTCAAATTGAGTACCCCCAACGTACAACCCAAAAAAAATCGTCATTTTTCGTCTATCTCGCATCGTTCTCGAGATATGGAGCTTTTTACATTTTGGTCACCCAGGAAAGTTAGATTTCAGGAATGTTTTGATGGGATCGTATTAAGCGTCTCAAATTGAGTACCCCCAACGTACAACCCCAAAAAAATCGTCATTTTTCGTCTATCTCGCAGCGTTCTCGAGATATGGAGCTTTTTACATTTTGGTCACCGAGGAAAGGGAAATTTCAACGTACAACCCCAAAAAAATCGTTATTTTTCGTCTATCTCGCATCGTTCTCGAGATATGGAGCTTTTTACATTTTGGTCACCGAGGAAAGTGAGATTTCAGGAATGTTTTGATGGGGTCGTATTAAGCGTCTCAAATTGTGTGCCCCCAACGTACAACCCCAAAAAAATCGTCATTTTTCGTCTATCTCGCATCGTTCTCGAGATATTGAGCTTTTTACATTTTGGTCACCGAGGAAAGTGAGATTTCAGGAATGTTTTGATGGGATCGTATTAAGCGTCTCAAAATGAGTACCCCCAACGTACAACACCAAAAAAATCGTCATTTTTCGTCTATCTCGCATCGTTCTCGAGATATGGAGCTTTTTACATTTTGGTCATCGAGGAAAGTGAGATTTCTGGAATGTTTTGATGGGATCGTATTAAGCGTCTCAAATTGAGTGCCCCCGACGTACAACCCCAAAAAAATCGTCATTTTTCGTCTATCTCGCATCGTTCTCGAGATATGGAGCTTTTTACATTTTGGTCACCGAGGAAAGTGAGATTTCAAGAATGTTTTGATGGGATCGTATTAAATTGATCGTATCAAATTGATTACCAACAAAAAAAAAATCGTCATTTTTCGTCTATCTCGCATCGTTCTCGAGATATGGAGCTTTTTACATTTTGGTCACCGAGGTAAGTGAGATTTCAGGAATGTTTTGATGGGATCGTATTAAGCGTCTCAAATTGAGTGCCCCCAACGTTTAACCCCAAAAAAATCGTCCTTTTTCGTCTATCTCGCATCGTTCTCGAGATATGGAGCTTTTTACATTTTGGTCACCGAGGAAAGTGAGATTTCAGGAATGTTTTGATGGGATCGTATTAAGCGTCTCAAATTGAGTGCCCCCAACTTACAACCACAAAAAAATCGTCATTTTTCGTCTATCTCGCATCGTTCTCGAGATATGGAGCTTTTTACATTTTGGTCACCGAGGAAAGTGAGATTTCAAGAATGTTTTGATGGGATCGTATTAAGCGTCTCAAATTGAGTGCCCCCGACGTACAACCCCAAAAAAATCGTAATTTTTCGTCTATCTCGCATCGTTCTCGCTTTTTACATTTTGGTCACCGAGGAAAGTGAGATTTCAAGAATGTTTTGATGGGATCGTATTAAGCGTCTCAAATTGAGTGCCCCCGACGTACAACCCCAAAAAAATCGTCATTTTTCGTCTATCTCGCATCGTTCTCGAGATATGGAGCTTTTTACATTTTGGTCACCGAGGAAAGTGAGATTTCAGGAATGTTTTGATGGGATCGTATTAAGCGTCTCAAATTGAGTGCCCCCGACGTACAACCTCAAAAAAATCGTCATTTTTCGTCTATCTCGCATCGTTCTCGAGATATGGAGCTTTTTACATTTTGGTCACCGAGGAAAGTGAGATTTCAGGAATGTTTTGATGGGATCGTATTAAGTGTCTCAAATTGAGTTCCCCCAACGTACAACCCCAAAAAAATCGTCATTTTTCGTCTATCTCGCATCGTTCTCGAGATATGGAGCTTTTAACATTTTGGTCACCGAGGAAAGTGAGATTTCAGGAATGTTTTGATGGGGTCGTATTAAGCGTCTCAAATTGAGTACCCCCACCGTATAACCACAAAAAAATCGTTATTTTTCGTCTATCTCGCATCGTTCTCGAGATATTGAGCTTTTTACATTTTGGTCACCGAATAAAGGGAGATTTCAGGAATGTTTTGATGGGATCGTATTAGGCGTCTCAAATTGAGTCCCCCCAACGTACAACACCAAAAAAATCGTTATCACTGATAGAAATCATTTATTCTTTCTAAGCAAATTTTTCTCCTTATATACCACTCAATATGAATGAATTATGCACGGTAAAAATAATAAAACATTATGACGACGACGACGACGACGACATTCTAGCGGGTGGTGGGGTGGCGCTTAGTAGGCGGAAAACAAGATCATGGCTAGCTTTTATCATGGCCTGCGGCCGATAGCGCCGATCATGTCTATCTCGCATCGTTCTCGAAATATGGAGCTTTTTACATTTTGGTCACCGAGGAAAGTGAGATTTCAGGAATGTTTTGATGGGATCGTATTAAGCGTCTCAAATTGAGTACCCCCAACGTACAACCCAAAAAAAATCGTCATTTTTCGTCTATCTCGCATCGTTCTCGAGATATGGAGCTTTTTACATTTTGGTCACCGAGGAAAGTGAGATTTCAGGAATGTTTTGATGGGATCGTATTAAGCGTCTCAAATTGAGTGCCCCCAACGTACAACCCCAAAAAAATCATCATTTTTCGTCTATCTCGCATCGTTCTCGAGATATGGAGCTTTTTACATTTTGGTCACCGAGGAAAGTGAGATTTCAGGAATGTTTTGATGGGATCGTATTAAGCGTCTCAAATTGAGTTCCCCCAACGTACAACCCCAAAAAAAATCGTCATTTTTCGTCTATCTCGCATCGTTCTCGAGATATGGAGCTTTTTACATTTTGGTCACCGAGGAAAGGGAGATTTCAACGTACAACCCCAAAAAAATCGTTATTTTTCGTCTATCTCGCATCGTTCTCGAGATATGGAGCTTTTTACATTTTGGTCACCGAGGAAAGTGAGATTTCAGGAATGTTTTGATGGGATCGTATTAAGCGTCTCAAATTGAGTACCCCCAACGTACAACCCCAAAAAAATCGTCATTTTTCGTCTATCTCGCATCGTTCTCGAGATATGGAGCTTTTTACATTTTGGTCACCGAGGAAAGTGAGATTTCAGGAATGTTTTGATGGGATCGTATTAAGCGTCTCAAATTGAGTGCCCCCAACGTACAACCCCAAAAAAATCATCATTTTTCGTCTATCTCGCATCGTTCTCGAGATATGGAGCTTTTTACATTTTGGTCACCGAGGAAAGTGAGATTTCAGGAATGTTTTGATGGGATCGTATTAAGCGTCTCAAATTGAGTGCCCCCAACGTACAACCCAAAAAAAATCGTCATTTTTCGTCTATCTCGCATCGTTCTCGAGATATGGAGCTTTTTACATTTTGGTCACCGAGGAAAGTGAGATTTCAGGAATGTTTTGATGGGATCGTATTAAGCGTCTCAAATTGAGTACCCCCAACGTACAACCCCAAAAAAATCGTCATTTTTCGTCTATCTCGCATCGTTCTCGAGATATGGAGCTTTTTACATTTTGGTCACCGAGGAAAGTGAGATTTCAGGAATGTTTTGATGGGATCGTATTAAGCGTCTCAAATTGAGCGCCCCCGACGTACAACCCCAAAAAAATCGTAATTTTTCGTCTATCTCGCATCGTTCTCGCTTTTTACATTTTGGTCACCGAGGAAAGTGAGATTTCAGGAATGTTTTGATGGGATCGTATTAAGCGTCTCAAATTGAGTGCCCCCAACGTACAACCCCAAAAAAATCGTCATTTTTCGTCTATCTCGCATCGTTCTCGAGATATGGAGCTTTTTACATTTTGGTCACCGAGGAAAGTGAGATTTCAGGAATGTTTTGATGGGATCGTATTAAGCGTCTCAAATTGAGTGCCCCCAACGTACAACACCAAAAAAATCGTCATTTTTCGTCTATCTCGCATCGTTCTCGAGATATGGAGCTTTTTACATTTTGGTCACCGAGGAAAGTGAGATTTCAGGAATGTTTTGATGGGATCGTATTAAGCGTCTCAAATTGAGTGCCCCCAACGTACAACCACAAAAATATCGTCATTTTTCGTCTATCTCGCATCGTTCTCGAGATATGGAGCTTTTTACATTTTGGTCAACGAGGAAAGTGAGATTTCAGGAATGTTTTGATGGGATCGTATTAAGCGTCTCAAATTAAGTCTCCCCAACGTACAACCCCAAAAAAATCGTTATTTTTCGTCTATCTCGCATCGTTCTCGAGATATGGACCTTTTTACATTTTGGTCACCGAGGAAAGTGAGATTTCAGGAATGTTTTGATGGGGTCGTATTAAGCGTCTCAAATTGAGTACCCCCACCGTATAACCACAAAAAAATCGTTATTTTTCGTCTATCTCGCATCGTTCTCGAGATATTGAGCTTTTTACATTTTGGTCACCGAATAAAGGGAGATTTCAGGAATGTTTTGATGGGATCGTATTAGGCGTCTCAAATTGAGTCCCCCCAACGTACAACACCAAAAAAATCGTTATCACTGATAGAAATCATTTATTCTTTCTAAGCAAATTTTTCTCCTTATATACCACTCAATATGAATGAATTATGCACGGTAAAAATAATAAAACATTATGACGACGACGACGACGACGACATTCTAGCGGGTGGTGGGGTGGCGCTTAGTAGGCGGAAAACAAGATCATGGCTAGCTTTTATCATGGCCTGCGGCCGATAGCGCCGATCATGTCTATCTCGCATCGTTCTCGAAATATGGAGCTTTTTACATTTTGGTCACCGAGGAAAGTGAGATTTGAGGAATGTTTTGATGGGATCGTATTAAGCGTCTCAAATTGAGTCCCCCCCACCGTACAACCCCAAAGAAATCAAATGAACAGATTTCAAAGTTTCTTTTGGCGTTGGGATGCCTCATAATCCCACAGTAAAAAAAATTATATTTCATCCCCATATTCCCACGGAAGAGAAGAACGAGAACGGGAACACTAAAACTACAGAACCGAGCAACGCCCGCCGCGCCGGCGGCGGCTCAGCTAGTAGTTGTATATACTTCATTTTGCCCTAATTAACCATCAAATCCATTTTTGGCTCGAACAAATTGAGTAACTCGTTAGATGTGTAAGTATTTCATTTTAACGACTTTATTTAACGAATAGGAACAGAGATACGAACCACCGAATATTTTCGAGAGGTGATACGAAATAACCGAGAAAAGATTTTTGCATCTCACTGAGAATCGAGCCCCTATAGCATAAATTTGGCTTTCGCAAAGTAGAAACTCTAATTGAATTAAAGAAAATAGTGTGCCTTGGTATTAAGATTCTCGAGTCTCGACTCATTTTCGGTAGAGTCTAATATGAAATCCTTTTTTCACCAAGTCTTAACAAGATTAGTTCATTATCTCATTCCATCGCTTCACCTTACCGAAGGAAACTGTGCTCTAATTTTTCTTTGAAACTCATTCCGAAAGGCCTCAGGACTCAGGAGTGCCTTTGGAACGAGATAACACATAAAGATTTGCTAAGTCCTCAACATCTCGGTAGATACAAAAAAGAGTCCGACTAAATAGAGGCATATATGCCAGCGTTAAGACTCAATCTTCTCACCAATTCTCTTACATGTGTGCGTTACTATTTTGTGTGAAGTTATCATAATTTGGGTTAAGGTGCGAAGAAATCGATTTCTTCAGGGGTTTGTCATTTCTTCTCTTTCAGTAGAGTAATATTAATTTTATCAGTTCATCGAGCCGTTTCATTACTTTTCCATTTTCTCGTACATACAAAACCAGTGACCCCTGAGATTGCTTGCTTCTTAGGTAAACACGACATTATGTGGGTGAAAATGCGAATAAAAGTTGCCATTTAGAAGTTTCTCATTTCATTTCCATTTTCTTCAATCGAGACAGTAGTGAGCTTTAAGCCTCTTAATAGAAACCATAACGAGAAGTAGAAAGTACTTCATGTCATCGCTGTAGTCTCAAAGTTCTAAAAAAAGACAAAAATAGGACTCCCACTTACAACTGGAATGATTTTCCACTTTTATTCCAAAATATTCAAACAGTTAATTTGAGTCGTAGGTCTTAAAGTTCCTTTTTTTATTTTATTGCGCCGGTCGTAAAGTGCTTCTTTAGTATAACATCACCTACTTATTTAATGTCGGAGAACTTTGAACACTTCATCATATTATTTGATTGACGATGTGTTAATAAAGTACCTCATTCAATTTAAATGAGTTTGTGCCATAGAAGACTGGTTGGTGTCATTAACACATCTGTTTTGACAGATGAAAGTTCTGGTATTAAATTTTTCATTCTCGTCACCTCCAACTACTCCAAACCAAAATTTGAGTAGTAATGAAACTTGAAATGAGACTTGAATGAGTGGTTTGTAGGTTGCACTTAAACTTACTTTGAAAACAAAATAAAATTTGATGAAAAAAATTTGTGCCTAGACATATTACAATCCTATATCAATATCAAAGAATTTGCGTATAAAAAACTAAACAGCGGAACTTGTTTATTGTGAGAGTTTGTTGAAAGTTGAGATTTGATACTTTGTTTTTAAATACTTTGTTTATTATATTGTTATCAAATTGTTCTAATTTTAATATGTTTGATTTATTGAAAATAAATATTATTACTGTTCAGAATCTTAAAACATCAGGTTATGGGCCTTATCACGAACTAAATACAAAATAATAAGGAAATTTGTTTTGGGAAAAGATGTCTGAAACGAAATTCAGTATTGAAAAACTTCGGGGAAGCGAAAACTTCGAAGACTGGAAATTTTCCGTTGAAGCTTATTTCCAAATGAAAGGACTTTGGACGGCTGTTTCTGAAGGTAGTGAGACGGAGAAGGATGCAACGAAGCTCTTAAACGCAAAATCGGAGCTTATATTGCTTGTTGAAACATCCATTTATCCTCATATAAGACATTGCAAAAGCGCTAAGGAGATTTGGGATTCTCTTCAGAAAATTTTTCAAGATTCTGGTCTTGTGAGGAGAGTTGGGCTCATCCAAAAGTTTTGTTCTACAAAATTGAAAGATTTTTCTACCGTAGATGCGCACGTTAACGATGTGTTAAATACATCATACAAGCTCAGGTCTGTTGGTCTCAACCTAGATGGATAGGATCAATGCTTCTAGCTGGTCTTGCCGAAGAATACAAGCCAATGATAATGGGAATCCAAAGCTCTGGGATTCTTATTTCAGGAGACAGTATTAAAACCAAAATTCTTTAAGACATTAATCTGGATTCAAGTCAAGATACTGCTTTTGTTGGCAAGAACAAGAAAAACTTTGGGAATAAGAACTTTAAGGGTCCTAAATGTTACAACTGCAACGAATTTGGCCATATTGCTGCTAAATGTCCAAAAAAGAATAAGAACCTTCAAGAAAAGAAGAATGCGATGTTAGGATGTTTTTCTGTCTCGGCTCTTGAAAAAGAAGAATGGTATTTTGACTCGGGAGCGTCAGCTCACATGTGCTCAAATAGTGCATGCTTTTCAAGTAAGATGGAAAATCTTAATTCTGAGGTAATTGTTGCAAATAATTCAAAAATGCAAGTCCAAGGTATAGGTAGAGTCGATATGAAGATATCTAATGGAAAATTCCATTAAAAAATTTGTATCTAAAGGAAAAAAATGAAAATTCACGTTCCTGACTTATGCATTAATCTCTTATCTGTCTCGAAAATTGTTCAGAAGGGTTTTTCAATGATTTTTTCCAAGAATGGATGTTTAGTTAAAGACCAAAGGCGTAATGTTTTTGCAACTGCAAGCTTGGTGAACAATATGTTCCGACTCAACAGACCACACAACCAAAGTGCATATTTTACAAAAAATGTAACTTCACACTTTGAACTTTGGCACAAGCGTGTTGGACATCCAATTATCGAAACCACACAAGCTATGATTCCGAAAGTGGTGCAGAATATTGATTGCGATAGCTCAAAAATCAATTGCATCACATGTATCAAAGGTAAAATGGCACGCCAGCCTTTTAACTCAGTTGGTAACAGGGCAGAATCAATTTTAGAACTGATACATACAGATCTCTGTGGTCCGATTGAACAAAAATCAATTGGAGGTTCAAAGTACATGCTTTTATTCATTGATGATTTTTCAAGAAAAGTCTTTGCGTTTTTCATTAAAAGCAAGAATGAGGTAGCGGAAAAGTTCCTTGAGTTCAAAAATTTTGTAGAAAATCAGACTGGTAACAAAATAAAAGCCATAAGAAGTGACAATGGAAAGGAATATTGTAATTTTAAGATGAAGAAGATTCTAGCAGATGCAGGCATTCAACATCAAACAACGGTTCCATATTCTCCACAACAAAACGGGTTGGCAGAGAGAATGAATAGAACCATAATCGAAAAAGCACGTTGTCTTCTCATCGAGTCTGGTTTACACAAACGATTTTGGGCCGAAGCTGCAAATGCGGCCGTTTATTTAACAAACAGAACACCTTGCAAAGGTACAAAAGAAAAAACACCTGAAGAAATCTGGAGTGGAAGAAGAGTGAATCTGCAGCATCTTAAGGTTTTCGGTTGTCAAGCAGTTATTCACATTCCAAAAGAAAAGTGGAAGAAACTCGATGCCAAGGGAAAAGAAGTAATTTTTGTCGGATACTGCACGCACACACTCAAAATCATATCGCTTCTACGATGTAAAGAAAAAAGAAGTCGTAATAAGTCGAGAAAAAAGCGTGATGTCATAGGTGCTTTTGCGAGTATTGAAACAGAAGCGGCAAAAATGGGTTTGATGGTTAATGAGGGCAAAACGAAGTATATGCTGTCATCAAACAAGGACACAGAACATCGACGAATTGGACAAAACATCACAATAGACAGACATAACTTCGAGGTAGTACAGGACTTCGTCTACCTAGGATCCGCTGTAGACACGGAAAACAACATCAGTGCGGAGATCAAACGGAGAATAACTCTTGCCAACCGTTGCTTCTTTGGGTTAAGAAGGCAATTGAGAAACAAAACCCTCTCTAGAAAAACCAAGGTGACCTTGTATAAGACCTTAATCATCCCAGTCCTGCTGTACGGCGCGGAAGCATGGACCTTATCGAAAGCGGATGAGGAAACTCTTGGTCGTTTCGAAAGAAAAATTCTCCGAATGATCTTTGGTCCCGTATGCGAAGACAATGTGTGGAGAAGAAGATACAACAACGAGCTGTATGAGCTGTACCGCGACATGGGCATAGCCAGAAGAGTACGCATCGCGAGGCTACGATGGTTGGGCCATGTAGAGCGGATGGACCCAAACGCTCCGGCTCGTCGGGTTTTCGAAAGCACATTGCAGGGAAATCGCGGAAGAGGAAGACCTCGTCTTAGGTGGCGCAATCAAGTGGATGAAGACCTCAACCGACTTGGAGTGCGAAACTGGAGAGAGCTCGCCCGAGATCGAAATCGTTATAGAAGGATGTTGGTTGAGGCCCAGGTTCACCCCGAACAGTAATGCCCACCTAAGTAAGTAAGTAATAAGTCGAGATGCAGTTTTGCATGAGCAAATTTTTCCAAAGGATGGTGACACAAACGATACATCTTATTGTGATATTATTACAGGATATGATTCAGTGGGGAATGAAGACGAAATTTCATCAGCGGATTCAAACAATGAAATACCAATCGAAATAAGTGACGAAACGGCAAGTGAAAACAGTTTTCTGGATGCCCAAGATGATTTCAAAGGAATCATATCTGACAGAGGAATAGGACGATCCACCAGAATAAGAAATCCACCTGAAAGATACGGTTACCTATCGTACATGGCTAACGACAATGAAGATCCAAAGACCGTCGCTGAGGCAATGAAGAGCGAACATATGTCTGACTGGAAAAAAGCAATGAACGATGAATATACAGCTCTTTTGAAAAATGTCACTTGGGAAATAGTTTCATTACCAAAAGGAAAGAAAGCCATAAATTCCAAATGGACATTCAAGACGAAAAAAGATGCAAGTGGTAATGTCGAAAAATATAAAGCTAGATTGGTCGTTAAGGGGTATTCGCAACGTCAAGGGATCGATTATCAAGAAACATTTTTCATTTCATTTCATTTTCATTTTTCATTTATTTCTTATAATAATATAATTTATAATAAGTATAATATGCTAGATACATTTATTTCAAAACATAAAAATATATTATTTAAGAAATAAGGTAGTGACATTAGATGTTAAAATTTAAACAGTTTTAAATGTCACTTCAGTATTAAAGAAACAAAATATAAATTGGGTGGGGTGACCCTTATTTTAAAGATTCAATTATTGATATTGATATTTACAATTAGAAAAGAATCAAAAGAATTACAATGAGTTTTATTAGCCAAGTGCCAGAAGAAATTTAATTCAGTGAAATTTAAATATTGCTTTATAAAATCAAAAAAGAATAAAAAAAAGAGTTACTTTTTGTTTTGTTAGCCAAGTGCAAGAAAAATTAATTCATTTTAAAATGAGATTGATCAGATATTCTAATAACTCACCAGAACATTAAGGAAGTAAAATAGCTCAAGAAAACACAACTATTTCCAAAACACCACAATCAAAATCAAACAACCAAGATTTTAAATGTATCTGAAAAAGATTTGGTGATATAAGTGACCTTAACGCAGTAGGAAGTTTATTAAATAATCTACAAGACATTACTGTGTAAAAATTACGAAAAGTAGTCGTTCGAAAGCTGGGAACAGGTACAAGATATTGCAAGTTGTTTCGTAGATTATGATTATCTAGGATTCTGAAATTCAGATTTCCTGAGCGCAAAAAGAAAGTTTTAAGGACCTTGAAACAATATAAATGTCAAACTGGTAGAATTTTCAATCTTACAAATAATGGAAAACTATGATGTAGTCTTCCCTTCCTACTAATTATCCTAATTACATATTTTTGTAAAGTTAAAATAGGTTTCACTTTTTTAAGGTGCGTTCCACCCCAACAAGCTATTCCATATTGCAATTTGGAATGGAAAATTCCATAATAAATTTTTTTAAGAAGATCATTGGAGCATACTTTTTGGAGATAGAAGAAGTGCCGCAGTGTAGAACGAAAATATTTTTTTAGACTCTCGGTTTGATTGCTAAAAGTCATCTTTGAGTCGATTAATAGTCCCAGATACTGAAAAACATCCACTTTTTCAATTTGGAAACAAGACTCACTACAGATTTGGTGGTCAAGGTAAGTGATCGCACTCGACTCAGAAGCACAAAAGCAACTTAAAAGTTTATATTTCTTGCACATTGGTTCATGGAAAAAGATATCTGGTTCAAAAAGGTTCGGAGAAGAAAGACTAAAGAACATAATTTTTGTCTTAGAACTAATGACTAACTTATGTTCTGCGAACCACGACCTAAAGAGATTCAAATCCCAATTAATATCAGCCACTAGATCAAGGGGACTATCAGCACCAAACGCACAACCAACATCATCTGCAAAGGCAGTAATTTTAGACTTAAATGGTAATTTAAACAAAGAGTTAATATACAATAAGAAAAGTATAGGACCAAGTACTGAGCCTTGAGGTACTCCTATATTCAGAAATTTGAAGTCACTTCTAATATTATTAATTTTTACACGTAATGATCTATTTTCAAGGTAGGATCTGAACCAGTTACTCATAAAACTCCTTATACCAGCATTTTCCAGTTTAGATAACAGGATTTCGTGGTTAACCATATCAAATGCCTTAGTGATATCGACAAAGAGACCAGCTGTACACTTTTTGTTGTCAAGATTATTAAAAATGTCGGAGCAAAATTTTAGGAGAGCGTCTTCAGTGGATTTACCTTTCCGAAACCCAAATTGTAGAGCGCTAAAAAAGTTGTTTTTATTTAAAAAGTGCAATAGTCTTATTTTAATACTTTTTTCAAAAATTTTACTAATTGACGAGAGGATAGAAATAGGTCTATAATTGCTTCTTTCATTCGCTGATCCTTTTTTAAAAATAGGAACAATATCGGCACACTTCAAAGCATCCGGAAATTTTCCTGAGAAGATGCTTTGGTTAAATAAATGCGCCAGAACATCAACCAAGAAAAAAGATAAATTTTTTAGTAAATTATTTGAGACACCATCAGCTCCACAAGTGTTTGAATTTTTTAGAGACCCAATACTTTTCAAAACTTCGAATGCCGTTACGGGTTCAAAAAAGAAGGTGTTTTGATTCAAAGAATCACCACGAATAATTGAATAACTACAAGATGCACAGGAGGAACGGAAAGAAGACTGCAAGGAATCAGAAACATTTGCAAAGTAATTAATGAATTCATTTGCAACAGTATTTTCATCAGAAACTACATCACCATTTATATTTAGATAGATATCCTTTTTATTACAAGTATGTTTATTCAGAAGACTATTTACTAATTTCCATTCATTTTTAATATTCCCCTTAACCTGCACAAATTGGTTACCATAGTATCTATCTTTACACAAAGAAATTTCTCTTTTAAGTTGAGAGCACATATCTTTGTAACGCGTATTTAAATTGTGATTAAGCGGATGTTTAGCACACTTGATTCTTAATTTGTTCTTAAGATTGATTTTTTTTAGAATATAACTGTTTATCCATGGCTTGAGTCTAATCTCTTTACTTTTCTGCTTGACAACTTTACTGCATTGGGTAATAATTTTTTTTAGTATATCCAAAAAGATATTGAAAGCCTTAGAGACATTGCTTTCCAGGTAAACCGACTGCCAATCTTCAAAAAAAAGTTTTCGGTTCAGTGTAACGTAATCAATTTTAGTTATTTCAAAACTTGAAGGAGGAGTTTCAGTTACATTATTACTGGGAGAACTCATCAAAACACCAGTCATGGCATGGTCAGTTATACCAAAATCAAAAACGCATTTTTCAATAGTGTCCAATGAGCAATTGGAAAAACGTCCATATATGTGGTCCAAACATGTTCCGGAAGCTGGCCTTGTTGGTTCATTAATAAAGGAAACTAAACCATGAGATGCAAGTAAAGACAAATAGACTGAAACAGCATCAGAATTTTCCAAAATGTCGAAGTTTATATCTCCCATTATAAATAAATTTTTTGATTTTTCTTTTTGCAAAAGATTTGAAAATTCATCCATAAAAACCGAAAAACTGAATTTATGCAACCTGTAAACGCAAAGAATAACAAAATCTCTTTTGTCTAATTTAAAAGTAATTTTCAATATGTCGGCGCTCAAAAAATCTAATTCAGTTGGTACACAATCATACGTATCTCTAACAAAGCAACCTACACCTCCAGCACAATAGTCTTCATTTGTTTTAGCAAAAAATTTATAACCTGGTAGAGAGTAATCATTCAATTCGAACTTATATATCCAAATCTCAGAAACACATAAAATGTCAGGGATACGCGCGAATGAAGTTAAGTGGGAAACAAGATAAGCGAAATTCTCACGCATGCTTCTAATATTCTGGTGGATTAAGAGAAATTTGTCCAGCTGAATGTTTTCGAAGTAAAAATATGTTCACAATTATTATTAGAAATTATAAGATTAAAGGTAGTAACATCATCAATATTTAGATCAAAGTTTGAATTCATTACAAAAATATTATAAAATGTTATCAAGGTCTTCAAAAGACCTTATTTGGATGGGAGTACTACCTTCAATCTTTCTTATAAAAATTCTATTATTTCTTATCCATACATATTTATATTGTTTTTCCTTCTTAACCGCCTTCACTTTCATCAACAATGCATGAGTAAACTTTGTAAGAGCATCGTTAATGTAGATTGCTCTTCTTAGTCTACTGTCGGAGCTGGTGTTAGTGGTAGTGCTACCATTGCTGCTTCTGTTGTCTGCCCTCCACGAGTTAAGTTTTTGCCTGTGCATCGATTTCGCCTTCATAATACGGTGTTTAAGAGAGAGATCCGATAGCATTTTCTCCCGTGCGTCGTAAGGTACACGTCCATAAGGGTACTTTTAAGTTTGGCTGTACGATATGATTTGGATATCGATCAAATGGATGTGGTGACTGCTTTCCTGCAAAGTGAACTTAACGAAGAGATTTACATGAATCTTCCTGAAGGTTTTGATAATGTTCAAAATAAAGTATGTAAACTCAAGAAATCACTGTACGGCCTCAAACAAGCTAGCAGAGTTTGGAATAAGAAATTGGATGAAACTTTAAAGAAAATTGGACTTAAACAATCCAAAACCGATCCGTGTATTTATTACAAGACAAACAGCACAGATAAGACTTTCGTCGCTATTTACGTAGACGACATCCTGATTTTTACAAACAACAACGATGAAAAAAGAATTATCAAAGAAAATTTGGCTAAATCATTCGATATGAAAGATTTTGGAGAAGCTAAATTTGTGCTTGGTATGCAAATAACTCGCGATCGAGAAAAGGGAAAGTTATGGATAGACCAACGGACATACTTAAAGAATATTCTCAAGCGATTTAATATGGAGGATTGTAATCCGGTATCCACACCCTTAGATATTAACCAAAAGCTTATAAAAGAAACACATCAACAAAGCAAAGACGAAACTGACTACATGAAAACCGTTCCATATCAAGAAGCTATTGGAAGTATTTTATATGCAGCACAAGTTAGTCGCCCAGATTTATCCTTTGCAGTGGGGGCTATATCAAGATTTAATAATAATCCTTCAAAATCTCACTGGATAGCGGTTAAACGACTTTTCCGTTACATTAAAGGAACAATAAACTACAAGCTAGAATACTCTCGAGATATTGAAGGACGTTTAGAAAGATTTTCGGATGCTGACTGGGCTAGTGACTCAGATGACAGAAAATCAACTACAGGTTATCTCTTTAAATACCAAGGAGGACCTATTTCGTGGAATTCAAAGAAACAACCTACTGTCGCTCTCTCCACCACAGAGGCTGAGTATATGGCTTTAGCCTCAACATCTCAAGAAGCACTTTGGCTTCAATCTTTATTGCAAGAACTAATTCATTGGAATCAACAACTTATATTGCAATGCGATAACAAGAGTGCAATAAACATATCTAAAAACAACGTTTATCACGCACGTTCAAAGCACATCGACATAAGGCATCATTTCATTCGAGATCTTATAGAAGAAAGTAAATTAGAAGTATTATATTTGAAAACTGAAGAGATGCCTGCTGATGTTCTAACCAAAGGACTCCCTGCTACAAAACATAACAACTGTTGTACTCTCATTGGCATAAAAGTATAAAAATCTAGTGGGGGTGTTGAAAGTTGAGATTTGATACTTTGTTTTTAAATACTTTGTTTATTGTATTGTTATCAAATTGTTCTAATTTTTATATGTTTGATTTATTGAAAATAAATATTATTACTGTTCAGAATCTTAAAACATCAGAGTTGTTAGAATTTTAAAAGTCATTCAATATGAAAACATCAAATTAATTTAATAAAAGTGTGTTGATGGATTTATGTTGTAAATAAATAATAAAAAGTTTCTGCGTTCTAAGGAAAAAGGCAACAAGCTGGGTCCATAGACATTTTTTTTAAGTCAAAAGCAAAGCGACTTTGAAGCGTTAACGAAAAGCCCACGACTTTCAAATACGTTTCCTCTTTGAATTTCCTAGTGAAAGAAAAGAAAAAATGCTGAATTAGGGTTTTGGAAGCGTAAATCTCAACCACACTACGATTCAAGTATTCATTTGTTCTTTGTTAGCCATATTAAAAGTCATTTTTATCCTTGCGGCTTTTCCTTTCTGAACTGAAATGTAAGAAGCTTTAATTTATTTGAAATATGTGGTAAATTACTAATGTACATGGATATACCGGAATTTGAACTCGAATCCTTTCAGACGCTAGTCAACGACGCAACCACAAGGCCGCACGTATAATTGTGTTCTATTAACTCACTGTCTCATATACTACTTGATGTAGTTTGACCATATTCGGTATAAGCACATTTAAACACTTATACGTAAACAATGAAGTTACTACTTTGATTTTATTGGGCTATCTCTTTTGATTTCAACAGTTTTCGTATTTGATTTTCTTTTAAAAGCTTTTCTCTTTCGAAGTAAATAGTTTTTACTTTAATTTCAGCACTTTTCGCGTTTGGTTTTCTTACAAAAGCTTTTCGTTTTTGAAGCAATTGTTTTCGCCATGATAGAAGTGAAAAACACAACGTGTTAACGTGTTGTCTCTGTGTGAGCGAGGCACCTATGTCTGTGTCAACAAGGAATAACAACATAAGTTGACTTTTGTCGAATATGAGTTTTTGACGATGCGCAATAATCCATTTCGTCTGTCATTTTTTGTTTTTTTTATCTCAAAGGGTTAAGGAACTACAGACAAAAGAAAAACCACTTAATAGTCCGATCAATTTAGACAATTGAAACAAAGAAAATTCCGACAGAGCCAAATCTTCGTGGAGACCTTACCACAAAGAATTCTTCTTTCCATTTCCGGCATTACGAGTAGTGATCTTGAAGCGATCACAACTCTTCCACTTTTCTGCTTCAGATTTTAGATTTTTTTTTAGATTTAGAATATTTTATTCATTTCAAGCTTAAAACTAAATTAACAATTGAAGTTGATAAGTTGAAAATAGAATAATACTGTCAATTCTTAACTTTAACAGTTAGTGATGAATGACACATCAGTAAATAAATAATTCGGAATAATAATTAGATGTGGGGTAACATCAGTGCAAAGAATCTTAATTTGCTTAATTTGTTTAACTTACAAAAATAAATTCAAAGATAACGATATAATTATACTCTTAGTAATTCGAAACTTAAAAGGAAATATGTCTAAATGATCAAATCAAAAAAAAAATTATAAAAGAAAATGCTAGAAGAATGATTCAATACAATCATAACTTAAGGTAAATAGCCAGCATTTAACTTTTTTGATAAAAGAGGAAGCAATTACAGTTTCTCTAATACTCAACGGCAACTTGTTGAATAGCTTTGGAGCTGTACTTGTATAAAAATGTGCAAAATGGTTATTTTGTGCAAATGGGACACATACCATCCTCTGATTATTAATTCGTAATTCGTTCACACTAGTGATCCGCCTGTGGGGTACGCCGCGTTGACCTCAGAAAGCGTCGGCAAGCCTCCCGGTTTTGGATTGTTCCATGTCTGAGGCCAACCAAATGCTGCTGTTTTTGCATTTGCTTGTACCAGGTGTGTTTTGGCCTGCCTTTTCTTTTTCATCGAGAATTTGAAGAATAAAGTGTCAAAAGTCCCAATCAGTCCCATGTAGAAAGTTTAATTTTTCGCTTTCTTATTTTCTTCTTCTACATCCGCTTCATCGCCACAAGTGTTTTTTTTAACAAAAGCTGGATTCACTTATTCGCGTTCTAGTATGAGGTGGGCTTACTTTTTAAGTACTGGCCTGTTCTTCCTCACGTTGTCTTTTAGATGCAGAGATTATGAAGTTTTCCGGGTGTATGATTTTCTGCTATCCACGTGAATTGTAACGAACTTTTGGCTTCTTAAATAATAATCAGCAAACTCATCACTTCTCGCGACACTTGCATCGATTAAAGTTGGCATTCCATGACTGACCACAACAGTTTCATCTTCAGTCAAAAGTTTATTGCAAATAAAGCAAAATTGTGACATTTTTTTTTTACATATTTGCTTGCTTGAGTACCTAAATATGTATATACGTGGCATATGTGTGCATATTATGTAGAACGTGATTCTTACAAGCGCAATATCTGGGAAATAGTGGGTCTTAGAGAAAAAATTAGTACTAATTTTATAGAGAATTTCAAGATCTACAACTTTGCTTCTAAGTACTTTTCGGTAAAACTTACCGTTTTCGAGAAAAATTCAAAAACCTAAAATTTTGACCTTTAACCCCGAATAAGTCCCTTAGCACACATGGGACTGATTGGGACTTTTGACACTTTATTCTTTGTGGTAAACTTAAGGCCTCTACGAAGATTTGGCTCTGTCGGGATTTTCTTTATTTGACCACTATTTTTATGTCTAAATTGACCGGACTATTAAGTCTGTATCTACAGAGGTTGCACAAGAAATAAAAATTTTTTTTTTTTTTGACAACTTAAATTCGTAAGATGGTAAACGTACTAAAACAAAGACGTACTTTCTGCAAAAAGTGCAAGGTCCACAAGTTGCACAAGGTGACACAATATGAGAAGTCCAAGGAGCGTAAAGGAGCACAGGACAGAAGACGTTACGACAGAAAACAACAAGGTTTTGGTGTTCAAACTAAGCCCATCTTCAGGAAAAAGGCGAAGACTACCAAAAAGATTGTCCTGCGTATGGAGTGCACCGTACCGTAAGCAAACTCTAATCAAGCGTTGCAAACATTTTGAGTTAGGTGGTGATAAGAAGAGGAAGGGACAGATGATCCAGTTCTAGATTAAAAAATCTACTAGACCGATTATACTAAAGTTTTTTTATTAAAAAAAAAAAAATATGAGTACAATTCTTTAATTTTTGTATGGTAGTTCCTCTTTGGTAGTCATGTTGCACCTGAGACCTGAGGTGTATTTGGAGCGAGGTTTTACGTATGAAAATCTCAACCATACTTTCCAGCGTTTTAAGCAGGAAGGAGATAAGATTGTTGGGTCTAAAGTTCTTGGCGAGTGAATTGACTTGCTTATCAGTTTTTAGTATGAAAGCGACTCTAACACGTTACCACGAAGTTGGAACATAGAGCTAAACTGCCAGTGGAAAATGTTTTTCAAGGTAGCGAAAGGTTTATACTTTCCTGCAACATCAGTGGATAAACACCGTCAGTACCAGGTGACTTGAAGCTGTCAAAAGATGCTATGGCATATTTGATGGCCTCATCAGTAACAACTAACGATGATCCTTATCTAAGGGGAATAATTTGTTGTGGTCCGATTCATACCTGGTTTCCTGGAAATTGAGATTCCAGCATAAGACTCAATGTCTCTCCTTTAGACTCAGTATAGGAACCATCTGATTTCATAAGCGTTTCTAATTTGTTTGCCTTACTCCTTTTAAAGGTTTTGGCAAGTCTACTAGTTCCACTGAGTGTTTCTATATTTTTACAGAATTTTTTGTAAGAGGCATTCTTTGATCTTCGAATTAACCATTTAAAATCCTTTTGTTTAGATCAGTACAGGTTCTAGTCGTGTACTGATCTGTTCTTGAGGGACCAGCTCAGCAGACTTCTGGTTTCACTGCAAAGTTTCTGCAGGTCATTGTTTCACCACGAAATCATAGATCTACTAGGTATTGGTCTAGCTGGACATGCTAACTCAAATTTAAGGGTAGAATTTACTTCAAGAACTGCATCTTCCAGTTTCTGTGTTGTTGAGGACTTTGGTAGAGTTTTGACGAAATTACCAAGCTCATCATTGTCACCAGTTAGTTTTTTTGGGATTCCTTGTAACTAGGGCGGTTACATTGCTACATGGAATTGAATGCATCTGTGGTCTGAAAGTGGGACACATGGCAGAACTTTCCAGTTGGCAATTTACTAGGCATATCTGTTAGACAATGTCAACTCCATTATGTTCTGTCGTATAGTTGTAACAAAGGTTGGCCTATTGTCAACATTGTTAGTGTCTAAGTCAGAACTAAAAAGATGGTTGCCTCTCATGTTGCATTTGCTGCTTCCCCAAACTAAGTTTTTAGCTTTAGTATCACGTTCGTTTCGTAGTTTACCGTCGCGTCGCCCGCCGCAACCAAATCTTGGCCGCAAAATTGATCAAGTTTAATTGATGGAAAAGAGCTCGATATGATGAAACAGGTCCGGGGTAAGTCAGACCGTTCGTCGTATAGTATATTAGAACCACGTAGACATCCGAGACCAAGAACTCGAACTTTCCAGGCCCATGACTCCTGAATTGCTACGATTTTGTGATTTTGTACTCTGCACTGAAAGTCTGCTACATAGGAGTGCAGTATCAGATTTAGAGTGCTAGAGGTTGTTTTGGAAACAGCTTTTAGAGGTTTTTAGCAGATCCGGTTTCATTCACCGACTTTTCGGTTAGGCCTCCGGCAGTTTTTACTGTAATGGTTTTATCTTATCCGACCGGTGTCCGTGGGCCGTGGGTTTCATTCACCAGTGTTTTGGTTGGACTTCCAGGAATTTTAGCAGAGCCTCGCAGAAAAGGGGCAAGATCGGTTACTAGAGAATGCTCGAAGTGGAGGGTAAGACCTCTTCCGAGTTGTTCCATTTCGCCTCCGTTGCCAAATGGTTACAGTTAGCCTCGGTGCCTTTGGCCACCCTAGTGCACTGAGGACTTACTGCTAACCTTCTTTCCTTTCTCTGTTGGCACTTGGAAAGCCATCTACCAAAGAACGCCACCACTGGATCAATATCAACCTTTTCCGCCTCGCTGGATCCTGCGGAAGTACCACTCTGATCAGAATCCGTGCCCCTGCTGTAATCGAGAAGACTACGGTTGGGTTATTGTTTTGACGAATGCCACCTGAAGAGTTTAGATCTTTCAGGTTATCTTCCATACTTTTTGTTTTGATCCCTTCTCAGATTTCGTTTAATTTTCCCATCCTTCGAACATCTTTCGGCATCGAGTTCTAACAATCTGAACGTAGAGGTGCTACCACACCTCTACAGATAATCAAAGGGCCCCAAAGTAATGGCTCAAAGGAATGAATAAGGCCCATCCAAACCTTGCAAATATTTACTTTCAGTCTTATTTAGAACATACAATGTTATGTAAAATTACAAGTCCCATTTTGCAAATAACATCATGGGGCGTTTTGTAATGTAAAATCAATTATTTATTTATTCAGTGAAATTATTGCTGCTATAAATTGGAAAATAAATAATAATAATAAAAAAAACAATTGAAATCAATTAAACCTTGAACTGACTTTTATCATAGCAGCTTGTTGACAGAAAGACCATCGCATTAAATTTCCCCCTCTACAACTACCCTTGATAGCTAAGTGCTTAGGCAAAGAATTGTTCCCAACTGTCTCCAGAGCAACATCAATACAATCTCATTTGCCCTAAGAGCCACTTCGGTCTTATGACTTATCTACGGGCTACAATTAGAACAACACAATACACAAAGTCAATTCAATTCAAACACTGAACATTAATCTCTGATGTAGATAGGAGCAAGGAGACAAATCTTCGGTTACCACCCTTCAAATAAGATTGTGGCAGGACTTTATTGGTGCAGATGTTTAAAAAGAAACCATCGCTTGTTCGACGACCGAGGTTAATCGTCCATTTGAAATTGATTTAATCAATTTGAGAGTTGTTGGCTTGTAATCTTTTGACATCTGAAGTTGTTTTTGCTAATAGTAAAAAGCATTACAAAATTGTGTGTGGTGAAAGTCAATAATGTACTTCGAACTTCTTGGGGCTTTAACCACACTTTAAGACATCAATGTAGTGGAGAAAGGATAAGGATAACTCTCAAATTTATTTTACTAAAGGAAGTAAGGTATTTAACATATATATCGACTTTGTCGGTCACTTTCATTTCGGACACGTTCGCTTCTTTGAAGCAGAATGGATTCAAAGGCCACAAGTTAAAGGACATTTAGTTCCAGTTTAATTGTGTTTAAAATAAAGAAGTGTAAACAGAGCACGTCTCCACATCCAATCATCAGACTTCATGGGTGGTTATTTTCATTGAAGGAAAATGTGTCCATTAAAAAATCAAACTCGAATATGTCGATTCCGCTTCCCACACAATAGCCACATTTCCTCAAGGACCGGATGTGATTATTATTGCGACGTTGAAGTTGCGGATGAAAGTTGAAAATTCCTGTGTATGCATTAGGAACCTACTGGCTACGTATTGCTTGTTAAGTATCAAAACAGCACTTTGCGTTGTTATTTTGCACCGTGTTCTCTGCCAATTGATGGCACTTAAGGTACTTTATGTAGCGGTTGCTGGTAACATCACGAAGTAGAAGCATTGGAAACAGTTGGTTTTGTGAATTCAATCTTCTTTCCGCTAAAATGCCAAACTTACGTGGGTGGGCTCTCCTCAATTTATTCCTACGAAAGGTTAACCAAAAGTGGTGTGTTGGGTGTTGGAAAATTTTCAGGGCACCGTCTTCTCTGCATAGATTGTGGCTTGCATTGTTATGGATACCGTACCAGACTTTGGCAGTAGTTAAGAATGCACAGTATGAAGACAATGAAATGCTCAGAAGTAAGTACACTATTCAAGGCTATGTAGGTCAGTTTTGGGCAGAGTGGTTGGTTTTGTGTTCGTACCATTGCATCAAACTTTTAATGCCAAGAGAACGCTTTTGACTCACAGTGGAATTTCAAGATCTGGAGATTTATGAAGTGGGTAATGGAAATGGCAACGGCAGGGCGAATGGGCAGACAATAACATTCGACGAGTCTTTTGAAAACACACAAAAGTTCGTGGAAAAGACAGTAAATACATTTTCTAAACAAAAGGTTCAACGTGACATTTAGTACTAGGACCACGCTTACAAATTTAGAAAAAAATATGAATAAAAACCTAGTTTCATCTGGGTCTTCTCCCAGTAACTCTAAATCGCGCAAATAGCAAATCGAAGAGAGCTTAGTTTCCAAAATACACAATTTTCAATAATTTTTTTTGAGAAGAATTATAGCTGTGCGAAATCTTTCATAATCGACCATAACCCTAACTTACGCTGGTCGACCCTTTTGTAGACTCGGTGGGACGAAGAAATGATAGATGGATAAAGGACCAAAAAAAGGAGCTTCAAGACATCAACCAGATTTTAAAAGGATTTTTGTTACGGTTACGAAGTTTTAGCCCAACAATTCTAGCCGAGAGGCATAATTTGCGACTTTTTGAAGCATTTGAGACCGTGTGTCAGCAATAACACTTCGAATGTTCCAATATTTTCTCCCAAGGCATCAATCGTCTCGAGCTTTTTTGTTAAGACAAGCAACTTCACAAAATGCCACAAAAATAGTTCAGCGGTGTTAAATCGTACGATAATGGAGGCCCGCCACAAGTCCACGACGCCGACCGACGCGAGATATTGACAATGTTGAAAGTTTTCTTAATAAATTAATTGTTTGGATGGCTGTGTGGCAAGGAGTGCCGTCTTGTCGTAACAGGCAGCATTCGAAATGCTTCCAATCCTCGGCAACTCAGCTACGCTGTTTTCACAAATAAAAAGGTAACGTAGCGCGATAAAAAGAGAATAGCGCATAAAGAGATTGATTAATTTAATATTAAAAAGAATTATAAAAGTATTTTCGCAGGGTGTAGGTACTGGAAAAAGTGGGCGCCTGGAAATCTTATGGTTAAATTTCCAAACCGTGAACTGTAGTCTGAAACGTTACAAACCGAACTAAAACACGAAGCATTTCCATAAAGGATTCAAAGTTATTTACTGTACAATTTCGCTGGGAAAAGCACACATATATTCAACTACAAAATGGTACAATGGTGGGCGCAGACGAAACGTAAATAGGTAAACAAAAAAAGAATTAGAAGAAGGATGCGTCAATTGTTCTTTCCCAAAAGACCGTCTAATGCGAATTTTAAAGTGTCGCGTGTCTCACAATTTTGAAAATTCACGATGTGCAGGGCCAACCCTGACTTTTTCGACTACACTCTCAAAAAACAAATATATTACTCAACTTATCTTTTTCCTACAACTCCTTACTCCTTCAATTTTTCTGTCTTTTGTCGTCTGAAAATTTCTGCCATTCTTCGATTGTCGTCCTTCCACTGACTCTACACTTTCTCAAATTTATTTAGTTCTTTCTAATAGCCTATTCGCATTGGGAAAAAACGCCGTTTTTGCAAAAATTCCAAAAAACCTATCAAGTTTTCCTATACACTTCTCATAAACGACATCTTTCACAAGACGCAAAGACACACAAACGAGATGTTTTCTAGCTAGTTTTTGATAAGGCCTATAGGAAAACGAGTGGTTGTTATACAGGATAAATGCTAATTTTTGTGCTGAATTCGTTCGACCAAAACAGACTGAAACACTGTCTCTCCAAGCACATAGATTTTAAGTAATTAATGACACAAATTTATTTGTGTTCGACTCAATTTCTTTATCTTCTATCTTCTATCTTCTATCTTCTATATAATGGGTTTTCCAATAGGTATGATATGATTTTGCAGTGGCGTTTCGGCCATTTGTAGTATGTCATGATGTCTTCTATATATCGATCTATAAAACTAGCTTATATAACATCTTAACTACCTTACTGACCCAAATCAGGTACTCTAAATTAAACAATATCTTAATTCTAATGCTTTTCGGCCTAAGGATAACTTATTAATTTACAACATATAGATATGGCTAAGACTAAGAAAAATTTAAAATTTTAGTTTTCTAGATCATTTTTTTTTGTGTGTTCTTAAAATTACTTAAATCTAATTAAAACTAGAGCAGCCACAGCAGCTTTTCTTGCTTTTTTTTGTAATAATTTTTTTTTTGGTTTTAGTGTTTTGTAATTTTTTTTTTTTTTATGATTTTTTTTTTTTGGGTGAGACCTGTGATTCTGTGACTGAGACTCTGAACCGGAGGAGCTCTTCAACTTCTCTGCCTACTGCGGCGACGTCACGGTTGTAAAGGAGAAATCAATGTCAAGGTCTCTCATTTGTTTCTTATTGCATTCAGAAGAGTTTACATTTCGCTATTGGGCCACCGTAAACGTTGTGAACTTTCTGATTTTGCCTTGGAACAACTTGAAATCGATAACGATTTTTTGAAGAAAATCATCTTTTCCGAAGAGGCTTACTTTTATTTGACTAGTACGTTAAATAAACAAAACTGGCGATGAAAATCCACATAATATTCATGAAAAACCATTACATTCACCTAAATTGACAGTTTGGTGTGGTTTTTGGGCTGGTGGAATCATCGGTCCGTACTTCTTTCAAAATAAAGCTGGTAACATTATTACTGTCAATGGAGAGCGGTATAGATCGATGATAACCAACTTTTTATGGGCGAAATCGGAAGAAATTGATTTTTACAACATTTAGTTTCAACAAGACGGGGCTACGTTTCACACAGCAAATGCAACAATTGAATTATTGGGAGAAAAATTTAGAGATTCGATTATTTCAAGAAATGGTGATATTGAATGGCCTCCAAGAAGTCGTGATTTAACACCATTAGACTATTTCTTGTAGGGTTATTTGAAGTCATTGGTCTTTCAAAATATACCAGATTCTCTTTAAGCTTAACAAGTCAATATTGAACGTGCCATTCATGATATCTATACGACTTGATTTAGTGGAAAAAGTGCTCAAAAATTGGGTTCATCGAATTTGTTGCTGCAGGTGAAAACGTGGTGGCCATTTGAATGACGTTTTATTTGAAACTTAAATGTATTGATTGAACTGCACATTAAATAAAAATATTTGAATTTCCTTAACAAAAAGTGTGTGTTTTTCAAAAAAGAAATCATATCACTCTTATTGGAAAACCCTTTATATAAAAATCAATTGGTGTTCGTTAGTCTGGCTTAAACTCGAGAACGGCTGAACGGATTTATCTTATCTTGGTCTTGAAATGTTCGGGGAGGTCTAGGGAAGGTTTAAAAGGTAAGGTAATATGAAAAAAAAGAATTGGAATATAGTAAAAGTAACAATTTCTTTATTCTTAACTGTAACTGTTGAATGCTATCATCGGTTGTGTGTTATCCTGCATGTTGTATACGTTCACCCATGTTCAATATTGAACGTCAACTTTAAATAACTTCCAATGACCTTGAAGTTTTGATACCGAAAATTTTGGATGTGTTTTATTTTATGAGTTTTGAGTTTGAGGTATTTTATGCGAATTTTATAAAAGAGTTTAGAAAGAGAATCGAGGTTTTTAAAGAGAAACGTTTTTAACGATAAACATTTTGGTCCTTCTGCGCCAAAATTTTTGCATTTATTGTTGAAAAATCGAAAAAGAAAACGTAAATTAAAGTGAGTTGCAGATACAACACGAAAACAACACTATACAATACAACACGAAAACGAAGAAAAACATTATTGGAAAACGAAGAAAAGCTGCTGATCTACAAAAAGGAAAACGAGTGAGTAGATTCTACCTTACTTACAACTACTAATATACATCATCCACTATACTAAGCGTGGTTCGAAGCCGATCCATGATTGCTGGAACTACCGGCTCAACTAGGCGATTATGTTGACCGATAAAATAAATTTCCTAGACTTACAAACGTTGTGCCAGAGAAAGTCTGTTCATTACAAAATGACAAACCAATCTGATCATAAATCAAGTCTCAAAAAGACCAACTCCAAGAAAAGTTTTAGCCAAATTTAAAACCACACCCTTTACATGTACCAAGTCTACAGCAACATCATAAGCACAGTAGCGCAGCGCATCGATATTTCTGTTTCTGCCGTCCTACCTTTCAATTAAAGGCAAATGCTTATCAAAATAATGTGTTACAGTTGCTAATCAAAACAAATGCACCCACTATTTTTTTATTTCTTAAAAATGTCCAACAACCCATATGCGAACGTATAACATTTTTGAGCACTTTAAGACTAACTCTAAATATTTTGTCTTCACGGGTTTGCGTTTGCAAAGAGTGCTGCGTTTGGATTGCAGCTGGCAACTGTTTTCTTGTCAAGGCGCATCCAGCATCGACATACAGAATAAGTGGATGTTTCAAATAACAAGAAGTATGTAGGCAGGTTCTTAAAATTGCTGTTGCTTAAACAAACGTACATCTTCAGTTTAACTTGTCACGTTTGCACGATAAGCTGCAAGGATCCAGGTTCATGCTCCCTCATGGAGTAAAAATGTGTTTTTGCATTCAGGCATTTGGGACAAAATTCTCACATAAAATTGTTGTGCTTTGCATTTTGTCAGGAAATTTGTTTTGGAATTTGTTTTCGGTGAACAAAGAAGACGCATTTTGCTTCAGACATGAAGACGCAAATATATTGCAGGAGGTATGATGGCACTTTGTTGAGAAGAAGCATTTATTTGAATCAAAGTGGTTTTTGGTATTCTAAAAAAGGTTATGCTGTATTGGTGTGGTGCCTATAATGTCTCTCCTGAGATCACACTTATTTATCTAATTAATAGTTAAAGTGGCGCTGCCTTCCCGTTGCATCCTTAAAATCACGTTTGAATTGAAAAATGTGAGTTTGACCTGAAGAACATTTTTGTTGTTCAGAAACAAAAAGTACTTTATTTGACTTTAACCTAAGCTAACCTAACGACTTTTTATGATACGGAGTCCATTAAATTTGTTGATTTTTAAGGATTTGATTTTGTCCAACGCAGAGTCAAATATTTTGAAGGTTAGCTAGAAGTAGCAAGAAAAGTTAACATTTTCTAAGAGCACAAAGGAGACAGAATAAAATGGGATCAAAGGTTATGGTGCCAAAATTCACACAAACAAGAAAAAATTAAAATGAAATTACGACTCGTACCTGTACACAATGTATACATTTTTAATAAATAATAATTAATTCACGCAAGATTTGCCATTCGTCTACAAACAAATTTCAGGCTTTATATCTTTACTAGAAGACCCACCCGACGTTGATCGGGTCCTCCCTATTATTGTAAATGGCAGTTTTTTAACAAATTTCCACACACAAATCTCACTTTTGAATTTACTTGCTTGTTTTTTTTTTAAGTGAGATAAAGTTGTCCTTGAATTAAAATTGCAGGTGGCAGAGAATGGAAAAAGTCTGCGACTTTTGTCTTTTTTTTTTGTATTTAACCAACAAGTATTATCCCTACATTTGTTGTTTTTTCGCTGTTCTTTATCGAGTTGGAAAATGCTTTCTGCTTTCGAAGAAGAGCCCACTTCAATTTATGCGTTGCTGTTGGCATTGTTTTGTAATGAGCTTGTATTTATTTTCCACACGCAGGGTAAAAACAGTTCCTTTGTTACTTTATGATTCAAGTGAAGGTTCCTTGGGTAAGGAATACTAATCGTATTAAAAAAAAACATAGGCCTTCAGAGCTAGTATCGAAAGGAACTTAAAAAACTCATTCAAAAGTAATTGAAAATTACATTTGCAAAAACACTCCCGGTGTATTCCACATGAAAGGTGTGTCGTGGGTTCATTGCTTTGGAATGCCACTATGTTGTTTTTTTGTAAACAGAATAGCGAAGAAGGCGCAGTGCCCTTTGGCGTGACTTTGTTAACCCATTTGAAGGCCGTCTTTTTAATTTACATTCCACTTTTTAAAACAAGAGACATTTTTTCGTAATAGAAAACTAAAATATTATTTCCAAACCAAACATTGATACGCATCCTCGTCTACTTTCCTTTGTATGAAAATGTGATGATAAACAAACAATTGAAAAGTTTACCCCCGCTTGCTGGAGCTCAAGAGCTTAAGCCATTTTGCTAACAGCTCAATTTGCTGCCAACTCGACACTTCCTGATAGCACATTGGCTCCACCTGAGCTTGAGACAGTAAATTCTGCAATGAGGGCGATATTTTTTTCGAGCCAGCTCGGTAGCGAGAGTCCTAAAAGATCTCAATATACATAAATCCGCTGGTTCAGATGGTATAACCGCCGTTATACTGAAGAGGTGTTCATCTACGCTGGCAAAACCACTGCGTAAACTTTTCCATCTTTCCTATTCTGCTGGGATTTTTCCGAGCAGATGGAAAACTGCTTTTGTTCAGCCGGTCCCTCGAAAAGGCGAATCTTCCTCCCCTTCCAATTGCCGTCCAATTGCACTCACGTCCCTTCTTTCCAAGGTCATGGAAACGTTGATAAACCGTCAACTAATGAAATATCTTGAAGAACGAAAGCGTCTTAATGACCGTCAGTACGGCTTTCTTAGCAAAAATCCCACTGGTCGTTTGATGGCATATCTCACCGAAAAGTGGAACCAATCTTTTCATTGTTTTGGAGAAAGTAAGATTATTGCGCTTGATATTTCTTAAGAATTTGATAGAGTTTGGCATCAGGCTCTTTTATCGAAAATGCGTGCTTTGGTATCGATGAGTCTCTTTTTCGTTGGGTTAGAAATTACCTTTCAGACCGTTCAATTCCAGTTGTTGTTAGATGGCTTCAAGTCTGATACCCACTTCATAAATGCTGGTGTGCCCCAGGGCTCCGTTTTGTCTCCGACTCTCTTCCTCATTTTCATAAATGACCTCTTGTCTAAAACTATACTAATCTTCTCAATTGTTTTGCTGACGACTCAACTCTTAGCTTTCCATATTCGTTTCCAAATTCGCGTCCTTGCTCTTCGGATGTGGAACTCAAGCGGTTGCGTATGATTAGCCCATTGAATTCTGACCTTAAATGGGGTATTAAGAACCGAAAAGAGTTCAATGCTTCGCAAACACAATGTTGTCATTTGCTGTTAAAGCTTAACATCCCCCCATGCCATTATTCATGAATGGTACTTGCATCCAAGAAACCGAAAAGTTTCTTCGTTGGAATGACCAAATATTTGAAGTCGCCAAAAATTCTGCAAAGTGATTAGGTTTCAAAACGGTGCTGCCAATTCTTCACCCTTTTTTGATCTGGCTACTATTTGTAATGCTTACATCCGCCCAAACCTAGAGTACAATTCTCATATTTGGTAAGGTGTTTTTGATAGTTTTTTTTTTTTTTTTCAAAAAAGAGGAGGCTTATATGCTAATCTGGAGAACTCAGACCTAATATCCGGGTCCATTGTACTGCCATAGGGTAATAGCTTTCCCTTTTTTGTGTTGCAGTAGTTGGAAACGAGGTGTTAGTATAATTTCACATATAACCTCAAGGGCGGCTTCAATATGAAACTGGGAGGCTGAAAGAAAAGTGGATGTCCAGAGCGGGATTCGAACCCACGCGTCCGGCCTATCTACCACTGCACCACGGCCGCCCTGTTTTTGATAGATACAGAGCAGAGCAATGAGATTGATAGGTGATAGTTCAACGTAGAATCAATTGATTCTCTTGAACAATGTCGAAACATTAGTTGCGTTTCTCTCTTTTATCGCTTTTTTTTCAAGCAGTGCTCTAGCGAAATAGCCAGTTGAATTCCTCCCCTGAAACAATTCAGCCGCAATATCCGAATCGCTAGGAATGCTCATCGGTTTTACCTTGAGCCCAACTTCAGACGTACAGTAAAGTATAGAAATTCATACTTTAGTAGCACCACCTAAATGTGAAATGCTTTGCTAGACTCTGTCTTTCTCCTGCATTACGATTCACAAAAATTCAAAAGTAATGTGCATCGGTGTCTCCTATTTATTCCTATCCTATTTTCCATGACACATGACACATGACACATGAAAGTTGGTAGCTGTCAGATGAATAACCGTTTGTGGTCGTTGGATGGAGCACAAGCTTATAGGGCGTGAATACGCTATATAGGATACGAGAAACCTGCATCTGGGATACATTTTCAAACGTTTCAGGTTTCTGAATTCGTTTTGGGGCCAAGTGAGATCCATAACATCTAAGGTTACAGTTCAAATTTCTTGTTGGCATTGCTGCCAGTGGCCTTGAAAGTTTAAGGCTTGAAAGCTTAAAGATTCAAAGATCGATAAGGGGACATTCGATTGGCAAAGGTATTGGCAACCTCCTGCGAATGTAGCTTTCCCAAGTCGTTTCGCTTTACAGCGATAATTCGCACGGGTTTTGAACAGGTTATTGCTATCTTGGCTCTATGTAGTTGATGAGTTAGTTAGTTAGTTGGTTTTTATTAAATCATAAGTTTTTTTTTCAAAATTAACAAAAACAAATGGACTTGGCTTTTGCCGTCTGCCAGATTGACAATTTTAAAAAAGAACTAATAAATAGTAAAAAAGTATTTAGATTAAAATTTCAGAAACTTCCGGTCATATTTCTTTGTCTGTAGGCAAGATCGATTTTGGAAAATAAAAACAGTTTCTTCATATCGACTTGGTTCAACGCATTAAAGCAATCTTCCTCCGTTAGAAACTTTTTTCCAAACATATGCAATCTTAATTCCTGTGGTATAGGACATTTTCCAATAAAGTGCATTACATCTTCTCGTTCTTTCAAATTACACAATTCGCAAACCCATGGTTAATCATCTCTGTGTGGCACATAATTTAAGCTCAAAAGTTCTCCTCTCAACCTTATCATCATGGATATTTCTTGTACGCTGTTGTTGTCATGAAAATAGTTTTTCTCTCCCAAATTATGATCTAAACGGCTGTAAATAGATCTAAAAATTGATGATTCATCATCTTGTCTGTATTTAGTTACATATAGATCATCCACCTTCTGTATCAGCCAATACATCTCGTTTTTCCAGTTCTCTTTATTTCCTAGACTTAAGTCCACGGCCATGTCACACAGCAGTGGTAGATCTAACCATTCCGCGTACCAACTTGTTCCATCCGCAATATTTTTTTAGGCTCTATGTATATGCATGAATTTTGAGGTGTGGTAAGCGTGTTTTACTGACAACAAAACTTTGCATCGCAGCCAACATCTCGATTTCAGAGGTTTTGTTATTCAGACTATTCTTATCGATGGTATTTCCAAAGGCGGTAAAATCATTGATGTATTCCGAGGCTGTTGGATATTTTGGTACTATATAATTTTCACGTACTCGGGAAGTTGACCCCACGCACACCCCTGGAGAGCCATATTCTCTTTGCCATGGTCTTTTAGGATTATTTAAAAACAAAGGATTCAAATAGCTTTCATTTCTAGTCGACTCCAATCAAAATAGGCCTTACATTACCACTTCACTCAAATAATTTTAAAGTCTTAAGAGCTTTCTAATATTTTCTCTATTTGGTAAAACAAACGTCATTCGTCCGCCTCGCCTTTGATTTAAATTCCTTCTCTGAAATATGCACCAGCGAACCAAACGCAATTGACATTTTGTTCAAATTCAGGTCTCTTTAGTTTGATAAGAAAAAGTCTGAAGCAATAATTTACTATGCAGTCCATGAAGAAGCCTGCAAAATCATAGAAATAATTTTCCTTTTACCTGTCCTAAGCAATTGTCTATGAATTTGAATCTATTGACTTTATTTCTCATTTCCGAACACGGCAGGTGGCCACGACACTGCAAGATACCCTCTCGCATTTCCTAGTCACGGCTCCAAAACACATCCGACATAGGAAAATGTATGTCTACCCATTTCACATCCTTCCCTCTCTGCTATAGCTAACCAAAGTTTTGTCAATTTAAACTTTTAAAGAGAATCCCCACTGCAACTTGCAACAACCCCTAGACGCCAAAGGAAATAAATTGTTCTCATGATTTCAAAAAGAAGCAGCAGGTTCCATCAAATACAGAATGGGTATAGAGAACTAGCCATTCATTGAAGAACAATGGGTTACACTCTCGGCTGGCGGTTGTACTGATTGAGAAAGGCATTTGACACGAAAAACGAATATTGGCTGTTCAATTTGTTTGAGTTTGAGTTTTTGTTTGAGGAACTGCACTGTGGGATCTCGAATATAAAATTATGTGGACAACAGCTGATGAAATTCCCATTTCCGGAGGAGAAGCAATTTTGTGGTAGACATGGCTACCACCTTAACTAACAACTATAGTCATAAAGATTGGAAATTAAAATGGGTTGGTATTTTGGCAAAAATTGCTTTTGTTGTGTGTTTTAATATAAACGTTGGACCTAGAACCACATTCTTCTAATTATGCCCTCGCAAAGGACAATAATTATGAACGTTGGTTAGCCTTTGAATTTAGACTACGACACAACACGTCAACAACTCTGTATGATATATACAAGATATACAAGATTGCATCTCTAGGAAAGCATTTAAAAGAACAGTTTTGGGTATTGTTTGATTTTTTTGAGTTAAAGAATTCCATATTTTGCAACAATTGTGGACTTTGTTAAGTTTGTTGTTGCTAGCGAAGACACCGAGAACGAGTGGAATTGCCTAAAAGCAATAATCCGTATATGCGAACATGAATTGATCAAAATCAGCAATAATTGGTGGGAACCGATTTTTGCATTTAGAATAAGTTCTAGTTTGCCAAGCTTGTTCACTGTGTAATCTAATCAAGTTAAGGCGCTCTGTCTGTATAAATTACTACAATGTAAGTCTTTTGTTTGATAGAAAGGAATAAGACGAACCGTTGAGCCAAGCTATTGGTTGGCATTCGCGTTTTTTTTACATTATAACTGGAAGGATAACTTAAATGGCACCCTAATATGGACCTGCTTAAAAAAGCTGTTTCATTACTTCATGGATTGATTGTTCGTTTCTCCTTTAAAACAGGACAGATGAATTGGTACGCTCTACCCGAGGGTACGTCTCTGTTCCCGTGAAAACACAGTTGACTATTCCAATTCCGAAGCAGCAAATTCCAGCATATCCATGAGATCATGCTTGGAGATCGATTGGATAAGTGATTCAATAGCTAAGTGTTTGGTGCCGTTAGTATGGCGCTTGCAAATTATACACTTGCCTCTAAATGGGGCCAAACACGAACTTTTCCTAGCCGGTTCCGTGAAAATTAAAAATACAATAAAAATAAAAAACGTTTTAGAAGTAACGAATTTTCTTACGGTTTCTAGATTTTCAACGAACAACCCGTTCCTTCAAAGGAGAATATGATTTCCATCTCTAGCTGTGTGTTAAAATTTCTCCAAAGCTCCGATAGACTCACTGAAAGAAGGTAAAGAATGAATTGTTGACGGAAGTTTCAAAATGGTACACACCTGATGCAGTTTGAAATTCTATTATACTGTGTAAACATACAAGACGAAGACAGGAAACGCATAATAAAGTTCCATGAACGACAAACGAAGGAGCGCCTCAATTTTTTGAGAGGCAAATCGTCAAGAAATACTAGATCCATCGATTGAATAGAATCGGCCTGGAAGTAGGTAGCTGGAAATTCAGGTGCTACGGACTGGAAAGAAGTCCTACGAAGTGAACAAAAGATTATATACAAAATATAAACCAACAGTACAAAATCAACGCAAAGCACTTAGATATAACACAGGAGATAACAAAGAAGATATACACCATTATCACAAGATACGAGAGCGGAATAAATGAGATTTCCGGAAGATTTGAACAAGATGCTCTGGATGAGAACATGTCAAATGGCAAAGAGCGAGAAGAGAGAATCAACACTAATCTATTATACACCACAGAAATCAATCAAGTCATTAACGAATTGGAAATCAAAGCCATCGAATACGGAATGCCGTCAATCTTTACAAATGATTCAATGTTGCTTTACGTTATCTCTATGCCCAAAGTGGAAAATAGAAGAATTTAACTTGCTGATAACAAGGCCCTCTATATACTACAGGAAACGAATAGACTTAAAGTACCAGAAGATTTTGACTAACTATACAGCGACTTACGGAATCAAAGACAAGTGCCTCTCAATCAAAAACTTCACAGTCTGTGAGAACAAGGCATTGGTATGGAGAGTTGCATCCCTTGACTGTTGAAAGTAGGTCACACCGCCTGTATTTTCAAGACTATCAACGAGGAAGTTCTCGAGCTAATCAAGGAAGAGACGATTTTTGTCACCAATTTCAAAGGCAGTTTAATCTCTAACGTTTTTTCAAGATCACTTACAGGCACCTATATTATCCAGATTCATAACGAGACCATCCAACTGCAGAACAGGACATTTTCTAGTTCCGTGTATTCAACTATACAAGCTCTTCCTCCGGCACTGATGAATATCACCAACCAGGGCCACGAGATCGACTTGGACTAAGAATACTTAGAATACTTAGTATTTCAATACTGCAAGGAAGTTGTTGTGAAGAATGTGACGTCGACGCACTACTAACTAGACTGTTTGTGGCCTCAATTTTCCAAACAAATGTTGAAACTAGTCATGTTTTTGAGAGGAATGCTGATTTTTCGTCATGTTTTAGTTCTATCAGGGTTGATGAACTGCAAGGGTTGAAAGCCATAAAAAGCGTAAAATCAGAAGCCATTGGGTTGAACAATATTCACCCCGAAATTTTATAAGAACTGTCCTGCCTTTCATTCCACCTTTCATAGCACACATTTTCAAAACTATTTTGAACCTGCTCTCGCTTCTCTAAGGCTAGGAAAGCAGCTAAAAAGTCAAGCTCAGGCGCTACAGAACATCGACCAATTTCAATATTATAAGGGAAAAAGTGCGATCAAAAATTAAATTCAAATTGTCAAGTCTCTGTTGGAAAACAGAGCCTTATATAACAATTCCGTCAGGATCAGAATTCAATGAGCTTATCTTCAGCAACCGTTCCCGTTCCACGTCCGAAGAGCTGGATTCCGAAATTGGAAACGAATATATGAAGATGCCGAGAGTTGATTCGCCAGCAAAACAATTAAGAGGATTAAAAGTGTCTTAAAAGAGATCGTTTATAAAAATCAGGAAGAGAGTCGAGGACGAAACGGAGCCCTGGGGCACACCAACATTTCTAAAGTGGGTATCAGACTGGAATTGGAATTGGCATTCCAGGATCAAAAAAACAAACAGCACATGAAGCAATCCCAAATTTTTTGAACTAATACGATACTCAGACCCTTCTAGCGGAGGGCTGTTAGAGATAAAAAAGGCAAAACCTTAGGAATCCAGGGCCAGTCCATGGATTTTCTTGAAATTTTCGGAAATGTGTTTTGAATAGCGTATAGAAAAAAGTTAAAAAAAAAAAATTTCACCACTCTCAATTTTTTAATTATTTTTAAAATTAATTATTAACCTTTAGAATTTTCGTTTATTTATGTTGGGGGTTTAAGATACGGTTTTCCAAAGGCTTAGGATAGATAGGTTTGGCCAAGACAAAAAAATATTGTATGGGAGGGGGTCTATATCAATCCGTGTAGGCGCGAGGGGCAAGTTTATATGAAATTTACTCAATTTTTTAAAAAATTATTTAAAATCAACTAAGCTTGTTACTTTCTCATACTTTAGTGTTTTTGAAAGCTATTGCTTTGTTCTTTAATAAAAATTTTAATTTGAGTTCACTTAATGAAAAGTTTTTGAGAGATCAAGCCTCTAAATTAATTAATTAATTCTTAATTGTAAACATTGCTATGAAAAACTCTTTCTCACACAGACATTTTAGCTTTGTTGCTTCACCCTTTACTTATTTATTTTTATATACGAGTATGAGCTCTTTTTTCGTTAGAACCATTATGATTTGTTAAAAATCATTGACCAGATTCTGAGAGGTCATAACCTCGTAATTCACTGTTTTTTGTTTGGACTATAACTTACGGTATAACATTGCTAAAGCAGGTGAATTGTCGATATGTTCTTTATATTGCTGTTTGATTCCTTGCATCTTTTCCCCCTGAACAACGGAATGATATTCAAATGAGATATGCCCTCCTCACAAGAGTACTCTATTTCCTTTTTTTATTATGATAGTAAAAAACCCATTTCATACTATCCTATGTCTGCTCTCAGTCGTAAAAACAGAATTATTTCCTTAAATAGAACAAAAGATTGAGGATTAAAGTGTGGCACGATATATCTGACTTCCCACATCTGCGATAGCACATACTGAGCCAAATGCGACCATATGTGGAGCCTTTGTAAAAATATTCAAATATAAAATTTATTCAACTCAAGCAAAAGATATGCTAATCATAATTCGAAATTCTTTCAATGCGAATAGTCCTTTTATAATTCATTCACTCTCCATTCTATCAAAAATTTAAGGAATATGTGCGCTGAAGGCTACTTGACTTTTGAGAACTGTGAATTTGGGCAAATCATCGAATGGAAGTTTGAAAATGTTGCCGGGAATATTTAAATTCTTATGAGTTTAAAACAGATACAGATACGACGTTTTGTTTAGATTGAGATGAATCTTAAAGAAATTATATCTGATGTAAGAGTTGAATCGTCAAATGTAGTACATTACTCAATATCACGTATCTATCTACTCACAAACTTAAAACTGTAGTGCAAGTGGCGTGATGGTTGGAATGTCTGCCTGTTAGCCGGGAGATTTATGGTTCGAATCCCAACAGAAGCAAAAATATTTTTCAGGGGTATCGCCCTTCGCGATTAATTGGCACGTATTCCGACAGTTATTTCATTGCCATGAAAACCTTTTACTCGATTAGCCGTTCGGAATAGCCAGAAAAAAATAGGCTTCCTCCATTCGCTCACAAAGGCAATACGCACTTACTTAGGTGGGCATTACAGTTCGGGCTTCGGGGTGAACATGAGCCTCAACCAACATCTTACGCCAACAATTTCGATTTCGGACGGGCTCTCTCCAGTTTTGCACTCTAAGTCGGTTGAGGTCTTCATCCACTTGATTGCGCCACCTAAGACGAGGTCCTCTCCTTCCACGATTTCCCTGCAATGTGCTTTCGAAAACCCGTGAAGCTGGTGCGTTTAGGCTCATCCGCTCTACATGGCCCAACCATCGTAACCTCGCGATGCGTACTCTTCTGGCTATGCCCATGTCGCGGTATGAATATATGTCGTGCGTTGCCATGTGTTCTTTTGTGGGCCGAATGAAACCCAGAACCTCATAGGCTGTGGTTCTGATATCTTGTGGGCATTGTTGGAATTATTGCCATTGGTCTTCAATGCTTGATGCTGGCGGCATCAGATTCAAGAATATTTAGAGGGACACTCGATTGAAGAAGGCATTGGAAATCTCTTGCGATTTTAGTTTTCCGATGTCATATTTCTTCACAGCGTTGGTTCGTACGAGTCGTGGACAAGATAACCGCATTCGTACCTTGGCTACAACAATAGGTAGTGGTCCGAGTCAAAGTTGGCCCCTCGGAAAGTTCGGACATCTATCACACTGGAAGAGTGTCTTCCGTCAATAGAAACATGGTCAATTTGGTTGACGGTAGATTGATCTGGGGATCGCCATGTGCCTCTATGAATTTTGGGATGCAGTAACCCATCAACAAAACCGATTGATGTTAGTCTGTGTTCGGAGGTTTTGTCATGCTGGCTATGCTTACCAATTGTATTTCCAAAAATGTCCTCCTTACCTAGATTTGCATCAAAATCTCGAAGAACGATTTTCTGGTCCTGTTTATGGTATTGATCATATTATATTTCTTCCAGGAGTTCAAAAAAACAGTCTTTTGGACTGTAGTCGCTCTGGGGGAGTGGGCGCATAACCTTATCCTTGAGTCTACCTCTAACGACAAGCATTGTATCTGTTGGCTGTCTCAGTGGCCATGCAACATCTGGTCCCGCCAAGTTGACACCAACTTCTTCTTGAACAGCAGGTATACTCGCTCTACCACCATACATTACATATATTTACGTTATGCAGTCCTTAATCTTGAATGGTAGCCCTTTGTGAGTCATTAAGCAATTTGTTTTCTTTAAGCTGCACGTTATTGATTTGAAAATTAAATGCTTGAGTAGCGTAGGTAAAGAGAGAGGGAAACTCATGGGATTTGGCTTCAGAAGTATTGAATCCCCAAGGGTTCAATTTCTCAGTTTTAAATATTTTATACCCACAAAGAAAAGTTGTTTAGTCGAAATTACTTTCTTTCCTTCCATGCAGTGATGCCTTTCCTTTCTTCGGCGTACTTTAAAATTAACAATTCTCATGTTCTTAGGCAGCTTATACCTTTCCGTCAAACGAGTTTAATTACAATTTTTTCCTTAAACACATTTAACAGAATATATAGAGCAAAGGATTATTGCTCAAATTGAGTGCATACCCAGATTACTTTTGAAGTTGGAAACCCCTACTTTACCCTCCTACCTTTTGAAACCTTTAATTTTTAATTTTGGGATCACCGAAACAATCCCAAGAAAATTGATTTCAATAATGAAAAGAATATATTATGTAGTCCTAGACAATAGAAAAGGAGCAACTATCAAAGTGAACGTGATTTAATCTGAATCTATAATATTATCCTCATCCAAAAGTATACAAGTAATTCTGTGGGTAGGTTGGTATAACTACTTTTCACTTGGGGATGCCTGTTTGACTCCGATGGTCACTGTGTAGGTGTACTCAGGGCAGGCGTGCTGAATTTAATTAAAAAATGTTCACATGAGAGGCAGAAATGCCAAAGGTAAAGGGAATATAATTTTTAATGCCTGTAAGATATGATGTCCAACAGCATTATGGTTAATGCAGTTAAGATAATTCAACCGACGCCGACGGCTCCCGGTGGAATATTTTTAAACCAAACAATTATTGAATCCATTAATTTTTAATTTTATTCGATCCCTGGATCATTGGGTGTTAACACTTTCAACACAATTTACAGTTCGTTTGAAAACGATGACCACTACAGGTATTCGGTGGGATAATTGTTGTCATATTTTATTCAAATTATTTTGTACTTTGCAGTTTTGCTCACACAGTTAATACTTTGCGTGTGTACGCTCTTAAAGGTCGTTTTTAATTCAATTTTATGTTTGTTTTCCATTTCGAATAATTTAAATGGACGCTGTGAAAAGTATTTACAAAAACAGCAAAAAGCTTATGCTCGGGAATTATAGATGAAGATAATTTTGAAAATTATTTTTGCTAAACGGAGCAGTTCCTGTTGACTATTGAGTTTATGTTGTGGACCTTTTATTAAGTTTAACATCCCTTTAATCATGTATGTATGAGTAGTGCCCTAGACACGACGTGAAAATCGTTCTTGGCGATTTTAACGCAAAGCTAGGGAAGGAGGACATCTTTGGAAACACAATCGGTAAGCATAGCCTCCAAGACGAAACCTCCGAAAACGGACTGAGACTAATCGATTTTGCTGCGGGGCTAAATCTTGTTGTAAGTAGTACACGCTTCCCGCATCTCAAAATTCATAAAGGTACATGGCGATCACCAGATCAATTATCCGTCAGCCAAATTGACCATGTTGCGATCGACGCAAGGCACTCTTCCAGTGTGTTAGATGTCCAACTTTCCGAGGGGCCAACTTTGACTCGGACCACTAGCTTGTTGTTGCCAAGGTACGAATGAGGATATCTTGTTCACGACCAGCACGAACTAACGCTGTGAAGAGATATGACGTCGGAAAGCTACAATCGCTTGTAGCCAGTGCCTTTTCCAATCGAGTGTCCCTTCAATTAACCTTGAATCCCATGCCGCCAGCATTGAGCATTGAAGACCAGTGGCAGCAATGCCAAGAAGCCATCAAAACCGCTGCTTCTGAGGTTCTGGGTTTCACTCGGCCACCAAAACGAAACCCATGGTTTGATGAAGAATGCAGGCAGGCAAATACAGCCAAACAAAAAGCACGTCAAATGCTGATGCAACAACGAACAAGGGCTACTTACGATCAGTATAACCAGATCTATAAGGAGAAAAGAAGGGAAGAACACCGACTTCTCAAAAAGAAAAAGAAGCAACATGAGAAGCGCTCGTTTGAGGAGATTCGGAAGTTTTACCAAAAGGTAAAAAGATCCTGCCAGGGTGGCAAACCCCGAACTCAAGCCTGTAAAGACCAGCAGGGAAACATAGTTATTGTTGGAGCGCACTCCATATCTTTATTAAATATGAAATGAATTAATTATAAAATGAATTTGAATCCTGTACAAAATTATATTCAAGATTAATTACTTTAATAATATGAAAAATGTATCGATTCCTTAAGTCTCATCACTAGTGTTATGAAAAATTAAATTTTTTAAATTCGCGCCCAATGACCAAGGTTCGCCATATTTTTTGAATTTTTTCATTGACAGTAATTAAATACATACATAATCATATGTTACATGTAAGCTAAAAGTAAAGTTGAAGATCATTCTTACAAGTCACGTCACACAACACACATCTCTCGTTTTTCTAAAGTCATTCAGTATATGAAAATTAACTCAAAGAAGGCAATAGCAAGTCAAATAAAAGTCATTAATAAAAATTCGTTTTGTTTTATTAAGAAATAGATTTGTTCTTGAGAAATTTTATCTCACCCAATTCTATTTCACGGTCTGCAAAAGAGCAGAGCGTACATTTTGGCGCCCAACGTGGGGCAGAATTATCTGCAAAGTCAAAGAAAAATTAAAGACACAGATTAAATGTAATCTCGGCGGTTCGGTTCGGTGCATGTGCATGTTAAAAAGACATACATATAAAAGACAGAAAAGTGTATAAGAAACTATAAAATAAAAAGAAAGTGTATAAAAAACTATAATATAAAAAGAAAGAAGTATAATCGGGACAGGAACGCTGAAAATATAAAGAAAAGGTGAAAAAACCACATGGTCAGATCATCACGTCATCATCATCAGCTAAAGAAGCATCAGTCCTAATCAGTTTAAAGTTCATATCAGCAATTTAAATTGGACAAATTGCACAGGGAAGTTAAGTACAAAACTCCCAATCAAGGTGTTGAGGACCTACTATTAACACCTTACCACTGGTGGGGGGATATTAATAGCATGCACTCAATAACTTTAGCAAACCGTTCTTTACCGCTGGTGGGGAGAACTTAATGAGAAAAACACTGGTTTGATTGCCGTTCTAACTGCAAGTGTCTTATTTATTATTAGCTCAAAGTATTTATACATATTAAGTGCTTACTAGACAATAAAGAATAACATATGCCTAAATGAGGTGCAACGACTCGTGCGAGCATAATAAATGCTGATCGTTGCAGGAGGTGTCGTATTCGTTTGCCTGTTGGTCACTCACCTGTTGTTGTTCATTCAGTTGGTGGTGTCTGGTGTAATTTTTGGTATGCGCTCGTTTGGCATTTGTTGTCATAACAAATGCAAACAGCCCAGATGCCTTGTCAGCACAGATTATGTACGTACTTGTACATTCTGCCCGGCCAAGTTTGGACTGTGCAGCTCGATGACAGTGTTTGCAGCTTCTGTATTTATTTCTTCGACATTGTTATTATCGATAATTGGTAGAGGACACAGTTTGCCTATAGGTCTCTTATAGATTTTATTTTTTGTCCTTACAGACACAACTCGTACCAAATCATCGTCTCCCGCATGGGTTTCCTCAATTATACCCAAAGACCACCTTGTTGGTGGAAGGTTGTCATCTTTCAGCAGTACAATGTTACCAGGACTCAGATTCCTAGTCTTCTGCGTCCATTTCTGTCTTTGTTGAAGGGTTGTCAAGTAACTTTGGCTCCATTTTTTCCAAAATTGTTGTTGCATCCGTTCCAATAGCTGTCTTGTCAGTAACGTTTCTTTCTCGTCAAGTCTATGTTTTTCCGGTGGTGCTAGTAGGGCTGCCCCGATTAAGAAGTGTCCTGCCGTCAGTACATCTGGATCGTCTGGATCGTTTGAGAGTGGATAAAGTGGCCGTGAATTAAGACACGCCTCGATTTGCGTTAATAATGTTGCTAGTTCTTCAAATGTAAGTTTGTGCTCTCCGATGGTTCTTTTTAAATGATACTTTATCGATTTCACTCCCGCCTCCCACAACCCACCAAAATGAGGGGCTCCAGGGGGTATAAAATGCCACTCCGTACTACAAGACATGAGCATATTTGACATGTCTTGATTGTACTTCTCTTGGGCTTTCACGTTTAGTTGGAGAATTTTGTTTGCAGACACAAAATTTGTTCCGTTGTCACTATACAGATGCGCGACATGACCTCTTCGCCCACAGAGTCTTTTGAAAGCTGCGATGAATGCGTTCGCCGTTAGATTGCTCACAACTTCAATATGTATAGCCTTTGTTGCTAGGCATATGAAAATTGCAATGTATCCCTTGTATGATTTGTTGCCTCTTCCCTTTGACATTCTGATGTCTATTGGTCCAGCATAGTCGACACCGGTGTGTAGGAAAGGCCTGCTTCGATTTACCCTTGGTTGAGGAAGGTTTCCCATCAATTGTTTGCTTCTATCTGATTTATGTCTGAAACAGATAGTACATCCGTGAAGCCGTTGCTTAACTGCACTGGACCCATTGATAACCCAGTAACGCTGTCGTATATAGGAATGTGTTAACTGGCTTCCTCCGTGTAATGTTGATTTGTGAGCGTCGTCAATGAGAAGCGTGGTAAGATCACTTTTGTGTGGAATTATAATAGGATGTTTTTGTAACTCAGAAAGTTTAGCTTCCGTCAGTCTTCCTGTAACTCGAATAATTCCGTCTTCGTCAATAAATGGAACAAGGCATCGTAATTTGCTCTTCTTTTCTACATCTTTTCCAGCTTTAAGACCTTTCATTTCAGAACCAAAATGTGTATTTTGGGTGTTTCTTATTAGAAGTTTGTTCGCACTTTCTATTTCATCACTCGATAAGGGTCCCGATCTCCTGTTTTGGCTGTGCGATTTCACGTTGTACAGAAATCGTTCGCAATATGCAAGAATTTTTGTGAGACGTTTGAGCGAACTGTGTCGTGTTGTCATTTGTCCTATTAAATCTTGTTTATTTTCTTGTACGCTCATCATCGCACAAATGTTGACCTTTTTAATTTCTAGGTCGGTACTGTGTATGTTGTTATCATTGTATAATACTTCTGCATGAGAGAGCCACTTCGGACCATTCCACCAAAGAAGATGATCTTTAAGCTGTGATGGGTTTATACCTCTCGAAGCACAATCTGCTGGGTTTTCATTACCACTAACGTGATGCCATTTTGTTGAATCTATTACTTTCAGTATAGTTTCGATTCTATTCGCGACGTAATTTTTCCATTTAAATGGATTTCCATTCAACCATGCAAGAGTAATCTTCGAGTCGGTCCACGCGTGTACTTCTAATTCATCTATTGAAAGCGCCACCACCGTCTTTTTAATCAATTTTGCTAGCAATACTGCTCCACATAGTTCCAGCCTTGGTATTGAAACTTTTTTAATCGGTGCAACTTTTGATTTAGCGCACAATACATTTACATGAACAGTTCCAGCCTCTGTTATCACCCTTGTATAAATAACTGCAGCAAACGCTCTCTCTGATGCGTCACAAAACCCGTGCAGTTCAACTCGGTGCTTCCTTTCGAACTGATTCCATCGTGGTATCTTTATGTTTTCTATGCAACTCAACTCGTTTTTGAATTTTTTCCAACTGCTTATGATTTCTTCAGGTAGTATTTCGTCCCATTCTCTCTCTTCCTTCCAAAGCTCTTGCTGCACTATTTTGGCTTTTATGATAATAGGGGTTAGCCAACCCAACGGATCAAAAAGTCTTGCTGTTTCTGATACAATAATTCTTTTCGTTATTTTTTCGTTGGCTGTTTCTAGATGTGTTTTAAACTCAAATGTATCAGATTCTGGGCGCCAGTATATGCCTAAGGTTTTGACAGGATCGTATGCATTTAATTTAAATCTCCCTTGGTCTTGGTCTTCGGTTGCAATGTTTTTTAATATAGTTTCTGAATTAGCGGACCATTTTCTAAGTTTAAATCCACCACTTGTCATTAGTTGCGTTAGCTGTGTACAGGCTTTTTGCGCATCTTTTATTGTATCTGCTCCCGATAACAAGTCATCGACATAAAAATCTTCACGAGTAAGTTTTGATGCAAGTTCAAATTTTTCTTCTTCATCCAACGCTAATTGATGAAGAACCCTTGTAGCCAAAAACGGAGCGGAGGACGTTCCGTACGTTACGGTTTTCAGTCTGTATTCCTTAATTTTTTGTGTTGGCTTTTCTCTCCATAGTATTCGTTGGTAATCCTGATCTTCTTGAGCAACAAGTATTTGCCTGTACATTTTCTCAATGTCTGCCCGGAATACAATTTTATGTTTCCTCCATCTGGTTATTATGCTATACAGATCATTTTGTATTATGGGACCTGTCAGCATTTTATCGTTGAGGCTTAGCCCTGAACTGGTTTTTGAAGATGCGTCAAAAACAACTCTAAGTTTTGTTGTTGAACTTTCCGGTCTTATTACTGCTTGATGTGGGAGATAGTATACTTCATTTTTTCTGGTGCTTATAGAGGTATCTACTAATTCCATATGACCGAGCTCAATGTATTCTTGCAAGAAGGCATTGTAATCTTCATGCAACTGTTTATCTCGTGAGAACCTCTTCTCTGTTTGAAGAAAGCGGGCTAAAGCTCTTTTCTTCGATTCACCTAGTTCTGCTGCACCTTCCTTGAATGGCAGTCTAACAACGTATCTTCCAGATGGTTCCCTTTTATGTGTGTCCATGAATATCTCTTCGCATCTCAGTTCTTCCATCGTCAAATTAGTTTTTTCTTGTATCTCCTCTGTTTCCCAAAACAGCTTAAGTTGGTCATTGAGCTCAACATTTGTAATATGACAGGTTGATGATTCGTTGTTGCTAGTTTGATTGATACTTCCAGATAATATCCAACCTAGCTTCGTGTTTTGAGCTATCGGAGAGCCAGGGTTGCCTTTAATTACTCCGTCGATAATTATGTCTTGAGAAACGTCTGCTCCAATTAATACATCTATTGCTGCTCTTTTGTTGTATGACGGGTCGGCTAAAGAAAGATGTTCAATGTGGTCCCATCTTTTCTCAATGAACGACTTGTCCGGTTGTACTTTTGTTAGCTTCGGAAGTACAAGGAATGTTGCCCATGTTTGAAATGTCGAAGGATATATCGATTTTATTTGCAGTTCCACTTTACTTGTCGCAGTTCCAGCTTTAGTTGAACCCAAACCAGTCACTGATGCAAATGTTTTCCTCTTCTTTAGTTGCAGCCGTTGCACTGCATCTTCCGTGATAAAAGATGACTGAGAGCCTTGGTCAACTAAAGCTCTCAGAACGAATTCTCCACCATTCCAATTTGTTTTTATTAAGGCTGTGGCCAAAAGCACCGTGTTTTGAATTGTATCCGCAAAGTTTGATTGTTGTGATTGCATATTTCTTCCTACCTCTGCAGCGTGAAGAAGCGTGTGATGCTGCCCCCTGCAGATTTGGCACGTTTTGAAAGATGTACACATTGCTGTGTTGTGTTCACTCTTAAAACAATTTCTGCACAATTTTTCCCTCTTAACAACTTCTTGTCTCTGTGTGGTCGGCATCGTAACAAATTTGTTGCAGACATGCAACCAGTGAGGTCCTTTGCATAACCTACAACATGGCGGGGCGACAGCATGGTAACTTCTGTTCATTGGCTTTCTGTACTGCGATTTTTGAGCGTAATTAGGTTGTTTCAGCTCTTTCGTGTTTTCTCCTTTGTTTTTTCTTCCTTCTAAGTTTTCGAGTGCGTTAAATTTATTTTCTAGGAATTTCAGAAACTCGTCAAGACCCTGTAGATCTTTAGGGTTGCTTAACGATTGCTCGTATGCTTTTCTGGTTTCGTTGTCCAATTTTTGTGAAACTATGAAGACTACCATTGGGTCCCAGGTTCCAGTATCAATTGTTAAACCTTTCAATGCATTGACGCATTCTGCTGTAGTGTCGTGTAATCGCCTCAGGTGTTCTGCTGACTCGAATGGACAGTCGCGTTGATTAAATAAAGCCTGTAGTTGTGCATTTACTAGTAGTCTGGTGTTTTCATACCTATTTATCAGCATGTCGCGCGCCATAGTATAGTTGGTGTCAATTATCTGGAGATGTTGAATCATTTTTGCTGCTTCTCCCGTCAGATTCGTTTTAAGGTAATGTAGTTTTTGTACATTACCTAAATTTTCATTTTTGTCGATGGTTTGTTGGAAAAGATCAATAAATGATTTCCATTTTTTGTAATCCCCGTCAAAGGCTGGTATTTTGATGGTTGGCAACTTCAGCTCCTTTTGTTTTGGGAAATTGTTGGAGGTTGGTTCACTTTTATCGTTCTTTAGCAAATCGTCAATGTTTTCTTGGAGCTTTACCATTATGTTTTCGTAAATTTGCTCGATTTCTTCATGGTCTCTTAACAGCTCCGCGTAGTAAGCATCATCATCTGCGTGCTCAATGATGTCGTTATGGGTTTTGGTAATGATCTCCCACAAGTTGCTTATGACTGCCATCTTTTGTGAATAATAGGCTTTGGAAACCTGCCCCGCTTGGTCCATACGTTCCAATGATCGGAAGAACGCTTGCTTTTGTGCTTCTTGCCGTTTGATTCTCTTCTTTTGTTCCTCGTTTGGCTCGTACCTATCGTTTCTTGATTGTGCCTGGCTTGCAGCTGCAATCATTCGTTTTTCTTCTTCATCAAGCTCCTTCATTTTAATGTTGAGCTTATTTTTTATTTCCAGCACTGTCTTTTCCACTTGTTCAATATATTTTGATTGAACATATGGATGTGCTTTACTGTAATCCGTGTGTTCCGTTATTGCCGTATGCCTTTCTTGGAAGTCCTTCCAATGAAATCCCAGATCATCCAGTCGTTCTTGAATGAAATTACGTGTCCGCCTGACTTTTGGTTCTTTCGTATACTTTTCCGATACCTTCTTTATCCATTCAACAGTTTCTTTCTGCTTCTGGATAAGTTCGTCGAAAGTATCCATTCTCACTTTTTGTTGTTTCGCCTTTACTCGTTGTTTTTCGTTCACCTGTCTTCTTTTCTCGTTCTCAACTCGTTATTATCGTTCACTCGTTCTAAACGTCTTCTTTTCCCGTTCTTAACTCGTTATTATCGTTCACTCGTTCTAAACGTCTTCTTTTCTCGTTCTTAACTTTTTTTTTTTTTTTTTTTTAACACTTTTCACTGATTCTAAATTTTTTCTCGAAGGACCATATGTTGAGGACCTACTATTAACACCTTACCACTGGTGGGGGGATATTAATAGCATGCACTCAATAACTTTAGCAAACCGTTCTTTACCGCTGGTGGGGAGAACTTAATGAGAAAAACACTGGTTTGATTGCCGTTCTAACTGCAAGTGTCTTATTTATTATTAGCTCAAAGTATTTATACATATTAAGTGCTTACTAGACAATAAAGAATAACATATGCCTAAATGAGGTGCAACGACTCGTGCGAGCATAATAAATGCTGATCGTTGCAGGAGGTGTCGTATTCGTTTGCCTGTTGGTCACTCACCTGTTGTTGTTCATTCAGTTGGTGGTGTCTGGTGTAATTTTTGGTATGCGCTCGTTTGGCATTTGTTGTCATAACAAATGCAAACAGCCCAGATGCCTTGTCAGCACAGATTATGTACGTACTTGTACACAAGGTATGTTGCCATTATAATAAAACGAATGTGCGTTCAATCTTCACAAAGTTAAAAGTAATCGCAGAACGACAAATACTGCATGGATAAGTGTAATTCTTGAAAAAAATGAACCTACTTAAACGCATCTTCGTTTTAAAACCATAATTGGAAGTTGTCACTGAATTGAACAGATAAAATTAAAATATTTAATAAATTAAAAATAAATAAAATTTTGTGGATCGTTTAACTCTTGCGCCATTTTTATACATTCCACAAGAGGATCATATATATTCCTATTTCATTCTTTCATGCACATCATTTAAAAGCTCGTTCGTCTCATTCGTTATATCGCTCACGGCTTTTGGTATCGAAAATTTACAAAAAAAAAAAAAAAGCTTTGTACTTTGATGATTATCTCTCGCTTGCTCATTATCGAAGCTAATAACTTTGGAATTGGTTCCACATATCGTATCAATACAATTACTCTATCATCATCGTTCGCTTGTTCATAGTCATAAGGACTATTCACATGAGCACGACCAACGAACGACGAATAAATAAAGAAATGTGATTTTAAGTACCTTACAAGCATAAATTAATCACGAATTTTTTTGGAAACGATGGAAACATAGTTCATACTTATTTTTAGGTGGATAAACTTTTATTTTTGTGTCTAAAATTAAAAAAATTGAAAAAAAAAGTTTATTCGTTACGAATAAACATCTAGTAGGTACGAGCTGTCAGACTTTATTCTCGTTCCACATACTCCACACTCCAACGAATAAATTTTTCGCGCGCGCTTAATCTCAAAATCATTCCCCATTTTTGTTTTGCATGTAAATTGTGTTCGTTATTCGCGACGAATGTAAAACACTCATGTGAATGAAATGTCAAAATTAACGATTTTTCGTTCATTCGTCGTTCGTTGGTCGTTCTCATGTGAATAATACTATAGACATACCTATTAACTGGATATTCGTTCCACATATAGCATTGCCTTCGCTTCGTGTATGATCGCTGCAGCTGCATTCTCGATTGGTTAATCTTCGCCAAACAAGCATTCTCATTGTCATAGCTCATGCATTGTGGATTATAATTTTCGTTGTTAAGTTTTTTGCAATCACAATCTAATTGATATTCGTTCTGATTTGTTTGGATGTGTTTTGATTATATTAATTTGCTATTGGCAAAAAAGGTGTATTCCACATCGTTTTGGATTAATTACATCGTCGCTTTTTATTCAAATTTTGAAGCCGTCGTTCGTTCACAAAAAGCCATAGGTCAACCTTTTGCAAATTGTGCAATTGTTGACAGCTTTTGAATATTTTTTGGAGAAAATAAATAAGTAAGAATCATGCCAGATCAACCACAACCACCACCACCACCACCAAGAGAGTCCACATCAAAGTTAGAAGAAGTAAAACAACAACGAGCGTCCACTAAAGGCAACATAACGAGGATAAAAAATATTTTAGATAAACCTCAACAACCCTCTCCTACAGAACTCGAATGTCGGTTAGGTATTCTAGAATCGTATTTTAAACAAGGATTAGCTTACCAAACTCAAATAGAAAATTGGTTGCCATCTGATACAGGACGAAGTGAACTAGAGGAGTTATATATTTCTACAAAAACAAAAATTCTTTCTATGCTTGGAGAAAAAAGACGTTTTAGTGTAGGAGGTGATCATTCATTCATAATACCAGCTGTTACTCCCACACGTTTGAAGCCATTACAGTTACCAAAATTTAATGGAAAATATTCAGAATATAAGAATTTCATACGATCATTTGAATATTTAGTTCACGATAGCCCTACTCTTTGTGCTATAGAAAAATATAATTATTTGATATCATGTTTGAGTGGTACAGCATTAGACACAGTAAATGCTTTGCAAGTTACTGAGGAAAATTATCCCAAGGCAATAAAACTCCTCAAAGATCGTTTCGACAACAACGTGTTGATATTTTTAGAAAATATTTCTTCAATTTTCGAATATCCAAAAATGTCTAAGGTTTCATCTACAAGCCTAAGAAGTATCGTTGACAACATGTCTGCCCTTTACAATTCTCTAACTTCGATAGGTAACGAAAAAGACATATGCAATGCAATTTTAATTTACATCATCATGTCAAAGGTTGATTCGGAAACTCGAACTAAATGGGATGAACATTTAGACTTCGAAAATCTTCCTTCTTGGGATGATTGTACTAAGATGCTAAATAAGCGATGTCAATTCTTAGAAGCAAGGGACAGCAGGCAAATTCAAGTTGAAACAAATCAAAAATGGAAAAATAAATCTCGTCAAAATCCTAATCAAGAAAGACAAACTAGTTTGACCATGACTCAAAAAACCCAAAAAGCTTGCGCGTTTTGCAATGACAACAACCACTATATTGCGTCATGTCAGAGTTTTAAAAATCTATCAGTCGCAGAACGATTTTCAAACGCAAAAAGACTCGAGCTATGCATTAATTGCCTAGGTAGAGGACACAACGTATCCACCTGTTCGTCAAAGTATACATGCCGAATATGTCATAAACCTCACCACTTTTTGTTGCATCGGACGCAAACTATAAGCAATCCAGGAAAAAATGAAGCTGTCAAAATCCCACCTAAAGATGAAGGGCCATCAACATCAGCAAATGTTCATGCTGCTCTGGAAGACATTCGAGAAACATCTCATCAAGTCATCTTAGCGACAGCAGTAGTTTTGGTAAAGGATTCAACAGGAGGTTATCAATTTGGCCGAGTCTTGTTAGATTCCGGTTCGCAAGTCAACATGATTAATGAGAAGTTTGGTAAATCTTTATTGCTTCACAAGAAAAGGAAGTCCGTTGAGATTAATGGCATTGGTGACTCAAAAACTAAAATTCTATATCAGACCCAAACTACTATCCGGTCTCGGTTCAACAATTTTGAAATGTCATTAGAATTCTTAGTCGCACCGTCCATAACAGGATATCAACCCGATAAGGCATTCCAACCAATCAATTGGAACATACCAAAGAACATCGAGCTAGCCGATGAAAATTTCAACAAGCCTTCTCAAATTGACATGCTTCTTGGAGCAGAAGCATTTTTCGATCTGTTGTCAGTAGGACAAATCAAACTAGGCAGTGGTCTGCCCAGTCTACAAAAAACTGTGCTTGGTTGGATAGCATCAGGCAGATATACAAGTTCTCACAAATCAAAGGCTCAAGTGTGTTGTTTAAACACTGAAGTTGAAAATTTTTTACAACAGTATGTTGAAAGGTTTTGGGAACTAGAAGGAGTTCATGATCGTAAGTCTAAGTGGACAGAAGAACAAATACAATGCGAGGAAAATTTCGTTGAATCTATAAAAGAGCTAGATACTGGTCGTCTTATGGTTAAATTACCATTTAAAGACAACCCTGAATGCTTAGGAGCATCATATGATATAGCGTTAAGAAGATTTCTTTCATTGGAGCGCAAGTTATCAAAAAATCTAGAACTCAAAACGGAATATTCAAAATTCTTAAAAGAATACGAAGACTTGGGACATATGTCGAAAGTGGCAAGTCCTAATCTAGAAGTTCCTCATTACTATCTCCCTCATCAATGCGTTTTAAGGCCAGACAGCTTATCAACTAAGTTGAGAGTGGTATTTGATGCTTCGTGTTGCACATCGTCGCAAATTTCTTTAAACAATATCTTAATGGTGGGACCAACAATTCAAGACGACATTTTTACTCTGCTCATTCGTTTTCGATGCCATAGATATGGTTTGACGGCAGATATTACCAAGATGTACAGACAAGTTTTAATTCATCCTATGCATAGACAATTTCAGTACATACTGTGGAGAGATGGTTCTGACAAACCCATAGAAACATATGAGTTAAACACAGTAACATACGGTACATCGTCTGCACCTTTCTTAGCCATTCGCTGTCTTAACTATTTGAGTGATAAGTATAAAGACTCTCACATTCTCGGATCTAAAGTATTGAGATCAGATTTTTATGTAGATGATATGCTGACAGGAGCCAATGACCTCGAAACCTTGCAGAAAATCAGAAAAGAAGTTTCATTTATATTATCGTCGTCTGGATTTGAGCTTGCAAAATGGCATAGTAATGTAGACTCAATGCCTCAGTCACCAGAGAAAGTACTTAAGTTATCAGAGTCAGGTTTAACAAGTACTTTAGGAATTACCTGGAGTCCGGTGCAAGATAATCTAGTTTTCTCATACAAGCCATCGAAAAATTTTGCCAAATTCACAAAGAGAACAATTCTCTCGTTGTCATCGTCACTTTTTGACCCCATAGGTTTATTGGGACCAATTATTATCAAAGCAAAAATTATCTTGCAAAAACTTTGGATAGAAAAGTTAGATTGGGATGCATCTATCCCACAAAGTATTGAAACCGAATGGAGACAGTTTCTAGTTGATCTGCATTCATTACAGGACTTCTCTATTCCCCGATTTGTTTTATCAGCAGATAAAGAAAAGTTGCAAGTACACGGATTTTGTGACGCATCATTAAACGCTTACGGTTGTTGCATCTATGTCAGTTCTATTGACTCGTCAAATTTTGTCACCACCAAGCTATTAACAGCCAAATCAAAAGTTACACCAGCCAAAAAGAAGTGTCTTCCAAGGCTGGAGTTTTGCGGTGCACATCTGCTAGCGAAATTTTGGTCAAAAGTCAAAAATCTCTTTGTAGAAATGAATCCCGAGGTGTATTTTTGGACAGATTCAGAAGTAGTACTTCATTGGATTGGGACTCACACGTCAAAACTTCACACGTTTGTAGGCAACAGAGTTGCAGAAATCCAAGAAATAACATCTTTGGAAAGTTGGAGACATGTTCGGACAGATGATAATCCTGCAGACATAATATCAAGGGGAAGCACAGTTCAAGAGCTGAAAGACTCAATTTGGTTTCGTGGCCCGAAATTTATATCAAAATCTCAAGATGAATGGCCCCCCATTTTTTGCAATCAGTCTGTATCGAAAGAAGCAACTCTCGAGATGCATAAAACTGTTTTGCTCGCCAGGAATCGAGACCCGAATCATATTCTCAAAGCTCTGGAAAGGTATTTCAGCTATAGAAAAATGGTCCGAATTGTTGCATACATGTTAAGGTTTGTTAAAGCTTGCAGAATTAAGAAGATAAAAAAGAAAAAAGCAACAAATTTATCGCTCTCGCAAAAAGAATCAAAACTTATACAGCAAGAGGAGGAGAATATGCAGAATGTATCACTATCAGTAGATGAGGTTCAGTCAGCAGAGACACTGATCGTATGGAATATTCAGCAAGAACACTTCGAAGTAGAAGCAAAGTCAATAAGTAAAAACGAAATTTTAAAGAGCTCAATGAAATGGTTAAGTCCATTTCTTGATGAGAGTGATGGATTGAAAATAGTCAAAGTAGGAGGCAGATTAAGTAAGGCAGCCATTCCAGAGGAACAAAAACACCCCATACTACTTCCCAAAGATAGTCACGTTGTTAGATGTTTCGTCAGAGACCTAGGTTAGGTTAGGTTAGGTGGAAGTGGCTGTCAGTCAATGAGTACATTGCCTAACACACTTAGGCCGCAAGGGCCCATTGTGATACCACAGAGATCAGCAAGTTAATCACCTACTGATCTCAGAAACCCGATGTAAGATTAACGAGTTGATCACTTATTAATCTTCCATTACGGGACTAGCCGGTTATTCACCTGCTAGTCGAACCACGTGGAACTTTTAATGTATTTTGAAAGACTTTTAGGGTCTATGTAAGCTAGGTCGCTAGTATCATCGAAGAAGAATTCACCGAGATGAGTTTTCCTCCTATGAAGTAGTGCAGGGCATGAGCAAAGAAGGTGTTGAACGGTTTCTTCCTCCTCCTCGTCCATGCAGCTTCTGCAGAAATCATTGGAAAACACACCAAGTCTTTTGGCGTGTCTCCCTATTAGACAGTGTCCCGTAAGAACACCTATGGTAGAACCTAGATACAGACGGTTCAGGGCCAACAAACTCTTCGAGCGTTTTGAGTCAACACACGGCCAAACTTTTTTGGTTGCAAGGCAGTTGTTACTCTCCGTCCATCTAGTGTTTGTTATCCTTGAAGCGTCTTGTCTAAGTAAGAGTTTACATGTAGCGATAGGTACACCTATGTTGTTCCATTCTGAGCGTGGGGAAGTGGTCGTGCCCTTTTTGGCTAGTTCGTCTGCCATACAGTTGCCTGGTATGTCCCTGTGCCCTGGCACCCATGAAAGGTGAATGTTAAACTGATTTGACATCTCCCTCAGAGACATCTGACAATTTTGGACCGTGATGGATTTTGTAGAGACAGAGGCAAGAGATTTAAGGGCAGCTTGGCTGTCTGAGAAGATCCGAATATCCGTGGAGGATATGACGTTTTCTTTGAGCCAAGACAGCACCTCCTTAATCGCCAGAATTTCCGCTTGGAACACACTACAATGATCGGGTAGGCGGAAGAAAAGACTGAGATTCAGTTTTTCTGAGTAGATTCCACTTCCCACACCTTCGCTGGTTTTTGAACCATCGGTGTAGAAGTGTATTGCTTCATTTTCCAAAAGAGCGCCATTTTCCCAAGCTTCTCTTGAAGGTATGGTTACTTGGAAATTATTGTCAAACACCAACTTGGGGGTGGTGTAGTCGCATCGATTCGGTAAGAATCTAAAGTTATCTAGAATGGTAGTGTGGCCGATTTGATTATTGGTCCACTGTGATGTAGCTCTGAGTCGAGTAGCTGAGCTAGCTGCGACTTGTTTGCTGAAGATATCTAGGGGTGTGAGATCTAGTAGTACATTGAGGGCGTCCGATGGAGTTGTCCTCAGTGCACCACTAATACACAGACTAGCCGTTCTTTGAACTTTGGCCAGCTTGTTGTAGTTGATCATCTTGTCTAGTGCTGTCCACCAGACTATCACCCCGTATGTGAGTATCGGTCTAATTACCGATGTAAACAGCCAATGGGTGATTTGGGGGGAGAAACCCCATTTCCCGCCAATGGCTTTTTTACAGGAGAAGAGTGCAACGTTGGCTTTATTTACTCTTTCCTCAATATTGGTTTTCCAGGTCAGTTTTTTGTCAAAAATGAGACCTAGATATTTAGCCTGATTTGACAGTGTGAGAGTTACCCCTTTAATAGTTGGGGGTCTGAAGTCCGGAATTTTGTATTTCCTCGTAAAGAGAACTAATTCCGTTTTGTGTGGATTGATGTTCAGACCACACTCTGCAGCCCAATTGTTAAGCTTGTTAAGTGCTGTTTGTAGCAGCTCAGCTAGGGTTTGTGGGTGCTTGCCTGAAACGGCAATTGCTACATCATCGGCATAGGCTATTGTTTTGAAACCTGCATTTGGAAAATTATCATGCAGGACCAAAGGCTCTTTTAATGCTCATAAGGCAGAATGTCTGGATAGTAAACGCAAGAGAATTAGCTCGTCGTACTCTCAGAAAATGTGTTTCTTGTATCAGATATCGTCCGAAACTTATGGAACAAGTAATGGGAAATCTTCCTTCTGATCGGATAACTCCCCCATCGCGCCCGTTTCAGAATTGTGGCGTTGACTTTTGTGGCCCTGTCTCTACATATTTGAAGATTCGTGGAAAAACACCTTATAAAACGTACATAGCAGTATTTGTTTGCTTTGCTTCGAAAGCTGTTCATCTTGAAGCTGTGTCAGATTTGTCTTCAAACGCATTTATAGCAGCATTAAAAAGATTAATTGGTCGTCGTGGTATTCCACAAAACATATTTTGCGATAATGCAACAAATTTCGTAGGGACTAGGTCCAAGCTAAACGATTTGCATAAATTTTTATTTTCAAATAACACAAAAAATTATATTGAAAATTTTTGCACTAATCAAAATATATCTTTCAATTTTATTCCACCCAGGGCTCCTCACTTTGGTGGACTCTGGGAGTCAGCCGTAAAAATTGCAAAAGGCCACTTATACCGTACCTTGGATAACGCAAAACTCACGTTCGAAGAGCTTTCAACTGCACTGGTAGAAGTCGAAGCGGTGATGAATTCACGTCCTATAACGCCCATGTCATCAGATCCTAGTGATTTAGAAGCCCTTACCCCTGGACACTTGTTGATTGGTTCGCCACTAAAATCTATTCCAGAACCAATAGAAGAATCCGGAGACATATCCTACCTTCAACGATGGCGTCGTATTCAGGCAGTTAAGTCCCATTTTTGGAAGCGTTGGACGTCCGAGTATCTAAGTGAATTGCAATCTCGTTCTAAGTGGCTGAAAAATCAGCCTAATCTCAACATTGGAGCCATGGTCATTGTACATGAAGACAACATACCACCCCAACGGTGGCTACTTGGTAGAGTCGTTAAGGCGATACAAGGCAAAGACGGATGTGTTCGAGTAGCAGACGTACGAACAAGTAGAGGCACTATTCGTCGACCAATTCAAAAGCTAGCCTTACTTCCGGTTTGAAAGGAGGTTCTTTCAAAGTGAGGGGAATGTTGGAGCGCACTCCATATCTTTATTAAATATGAAATGAATTAATTATAAAATGAATTTGAATCCTGTACAAAATTATATTCAAGATTAATTACTTTAATAATATGAAAAATGTATCGATTCCTTAAGTCTCATCACTAGTGTTATGAAAAATTAAATTTTTTAAATTCGCGCCCAATGACCAAGGTTCGCCATATTTTTTGAATTTTTTCATTGACAGTAATTAAATACATACATAATCATATGTTACATGTAAGCTAAAAGTAAAGTTGAAGATCATTCTTACAAGTCACGTCACACAACACACATCTCTCGTTTTTCTAAAGTCATTCAGTATATGAAAATTAACTCAAAGAAGGCAATAGCAAGTCAAATAAAAGTCATTAATAAAAATTCGTTTTGTTTTATTAAGAAATAGATTTGTTCTTGAGAAATTTTATCTCACCCAATTCTATTTCACGGTCTGCAAAAGAGCAGAGCGTACAGTTATATAGAGTCACAGTCGCTACTGAGGATCTGGAAAGATCATTTCTGCAGACTGCTTAACGGCGATGAGGACACAAATTCCGCTGTCAGGCAGATTGCCCCATTCAGCTTGGACGATGATCAAGAATGCCGTCCTCCCGACCTAGAAGAGGTTAAGCTTGCCATATGCAAACTTAAATCAAATAAGACTGCAGGTGCAGATGGCCTTGATGCCGAACTTTTCAAGGCAGCTGGAGATCAGTTGGAAAGGAGCATGCACCAGCTGATCTGCATGATATGGTCGGAAGAAAGCATGCCCGATGAATGGAACCTAAGTATCGTATGCCCGATCCTAAAGAAGGGAGACCCTCACAATTGCGCCAATTACAGCCTCCTTAACGTCGCTTATAAGATCTTGTCTGCTGTAATATGTGAACGTCTGAAACCCCACGTCAACAACTTGATAGGTCCTTATCAATGTGGTTTTAGACCAGAGAAGTCCACAATAGACCAAATTTTCACATTACGGCAGATCTTGGAATAAACCCGAGAATATAATATCGATATTCAAAATCTTTTTATCGATTTCAAGGCCGACAGTATCTACAGAGACGAGCTGTACAGAGCCATGTCCAATTTCGGCATCCCTGCAAGACTCGTACGACTATGCAGGATGACTTTGGAAAATTCACGCTGCTCCGTCAAGGTCGGTAAAGAACTCACCGAGACCTTTGATGTCGAAAAAGGCTTTAGGCAAGGCGACAAACTGTCATGCGATTTCTTCAACATCATACTTGAACAGATTGTAAGAAACTCAAACGTCAACACCAGAGGAACAATCTTTCAAAAGTCTGTACAATTACTCGCCTATGCAGACGATATTGACGTAATGGGAAGAAAAAAGCGTGATGTCATAGGTGCTTTTGCGAGTATTGAAACAGAAGCTGCAAAAATGGGTTTGATGGTTAATGAGGGCAAAACGAAGTATATGTTGTCATCAAACAAGGACACAGAACATCGACGAATTGGACAAAACGTCACAATAGACAGACATAACTTCGAGGTAGTACAGGACTTCGTCTACCTAGGATCCGCTGTAGACACGGACAACAACATCAGTGCGGAGATCAAACGGAGAATAACTCTTGCCAACCGTTGCTTCTTTGGGTTAAGAAGGCAATTGAGAAACAAAACCCTCTCTAGAAAAACCAAGGTGACCTTGTATAAGACCTTAATCATCCCAGTCCCGCTGTACGGCGCGGAAGCATGGACCTTATCGAAAGCGGATGAGGAAACTCTTGGTCGTTTCGAAAGAAAAATTCTCCGAATGATCTTTGGTCCCGTATGCGAAGACAATGTGTGGAGAAGAAGATACAACAACGAGCTGTATGAGCTGTACCGCGACATGGGCATAGCCAGAAGAGTACGCATCGCGAGGCTACGATGGTTGGGACATGTAGAGCGGATGGACCCAAACGCTCCGGCTCGTCGGGTGTTCGAAAGCACATTGCAGGGAAATCGCGGAAGGGCAAAACCTCGTCTTAGGTGGCGGAATCAAGTGGATGAAGACCTCAACCGACTTAGAGTGCGAAACTGGAGAGAGCTCGCCCGAAATCGAAGTCGTTATAGAAGGATGTTGGTTGAGGCCCAGGTTCACCCCGAACAGTAATGTCCACCTAAGTAAGTATCCCTTTAATCACCTTTTTTATTTTTATTTTTATTTTTATCTTATTTCTTTTCATGAATGCTTAACAACTGTAAGGTATAATATCTCATAAGCTAGTCATTAGCTTATTTAACAAAATAAAGAGCAAGATAAAGAGAAGTTACTAAAATTGGAGCAAATTATAGAACAGATTTAAATTAAAATTTTTTAGTTATTAACATTTGCATCAGTTCGAAAGGTGGTTTATAAATACCTTTTTAAGTCTTGTTGAATTTTGGACTTCCTTAATATGTCGTGGTAATGAGTTCCAAAGACGAACGGAATTTACGAAAAATTGACGCTGAGCTGTTAAACACGAACAACGAGGATGAATCAATTGACAAGATCTTGTCGAGACCGCGAATGTAATTCTCTCAACGCAGTATTTTGGTTGGCGCGAATTCATAATGTCAGAGAGCAAAACTAGACACCTTAGTTCTAGAAACTTTTCAAAGGTCATATCCATCAAGAGTTGGGAAAAACCAGCTTATCTATCATACCTATACCTACTCAAGCCATAGACATAACGTAATGTACTGTTAAAGGCGACATTGAGTTAGCGCATGCTAGCAAAACTGCAGTTACAAAATATTTCGCAGCCGTATATCAGAATGGGAATTATCAAAATCATAGCAAGAAGAAAACGATTTTTAAATGGTCTGAAGCTCTTAGTTACCCATAAAGTATGGAAGACCCCATGCACTTTGCCAGCAATAACATGAATGTGGTTGTCCCAGGGCAAGATTATGTTAGGTTAGGTGGAAGTGGCTGTCAGCCAATGAGTAATGCCCAGTGATGGATTACCGCATAGGCCCGTGAGGCCCGGGCCTAGGGCGGCACGATTTGGAGGGCGGCAAAATTTTCAGAACGTTAAAATTTAAGAACCGTAGAAATATACCAAAAATTTATTATAAATCAAACGAACTTACCTGTAATGAAGTTCGATTGTAATTATACGAAAGTCTCGTTCGAGATGATTACAAATGTAGTACCGCTACTATCCACTAGATTTCTACCACACTATTCAGAGTAAACATTTTTACTTCCCGACCCGACGCCTACCGGTGAATCTTCATATAGTTTAAAGCTAACTCATAACCTACAAAAGTGTATTCAACTATTTGCATATATATACTTACACATGTCATGGTGAAGGGCGGGAATGCTCTTGACAATGAGCAGGGATGGGTTGTAATCATCTCGAACGAGACTTTCGTATAATTACAATCGAACTTCATTACAGGTAAGTTCGTTTGATTTATAATTATACTTCAAGTCTCGTTCTCGAGATTACAAATGTAGATGTTTAGAGTAACTTGTAGTCAATTTCAAAAGATTTTGTTTATTATGACATTTCTATGCAAAGAGTATAATACTATAAAATTAATTTTCTTCTTCTTTATTTAAAAACAGTGATGTTACAAAACTGCTCTCAATGGACTCAATAGGTCTTTTATAAAATTTTGCAAATGTATTGGACTGTTCTGACCAGCCTGCTGTGCTCTTTATGATATTTATGTCTATGCCTTTGAGATCTGCTCCCGACGTAGCTGCGTGTCTAGTACTATGGGCAGTGAAAGAACTGCCTATACCTGCTGATACAAGACACAACTTAATCCATCTGCTGATTGATTGGGATGTTGCTTCACGATGTGGTTTCTTGAACGTGATAAACAACTTGTCATTTGTACCTCTTAGTTCATTTGTTTGTTTTATATAAAACTTTAGGACTCTGGCCACGCATACTGGTTTCCTACTGTTTAAGAATGGAAGAATAAATACGGGTTGTGAACCTCCAGGCTTTGATGTTTTGATGTGATCTGTTATTTTGATTCTTGCTCCACTTTCCCAAAAAATAATGTTACTGATTTTTATTAATGACAATGTTTGCACTCTGTGAGCTGTTGCTAAGGCAAGCAATGAAACCAGCTTAAGTGTTAGCGATTTTAAGTCAAGCGATTCCAGAGGCTCCAATGCCTCAGCCCACCTTAGCACGGTCTCACAGCTCCAGATAACATCATATTTTGGCTTAGCTGGACGCATCTTAAATACGTCTTTGAAAAATCGAGTTATCAAAGGGTCTTTTCCCAAGTCAACATTACTCAATAGGTTGATTGCCGATCTTTCTGCATTTAATGTTCCGTATGCCGCTCCTTGATTAAATCTGTCGGTTAGAAAGGACAGTACTGTGTTGATTGTTGGTTCCAGAGGTTCAGTCTTTGATTTGTAACAAAATTTCCACCAATTCCTTAACGCTGAGTTGTATTGTTGAAGAGTGGAACTAGTTAAAGAAGATATTATGATGTCTAGGGTTTCTTCTGGCAATCCTCTCCTTTGGTATGTTGTCCTGAGAGCTTCCCTGCAACCAGGGTAAGCTTCTTCGCCAAAGGATGTGTGAGAGATCTACAGGGAGATAGCAAAAGATTACAAGCTGGCGGGAATATCAATGGTTCGTCAATTAATAATTCTTTAAACAAAGGAAACCACGGTTGAGTTGGCCAAAGTGGCACAACTAAAACTCCCATTGCTTTATCTAATTTAATTTTCTGTAGAACTCTCGTAACGAGTGAAAAGGGAGGAAAGGCATAAAAGCAATAGTTTCCCCAATTTTTCGTGAAAGCATCAATAAATGCGGCGTCTGGATCTCTTTTCCACGAACAATAATTCATTACCTTAGCGTTAATCCTAGACGCAAAGAGATCAATATTTGGCAACCCCCATCTACCTACAATGCGATCGAAAAATATGTCGCCCAGCTCCCATTCAGTATCTATATTGATTCTTCTAGATTCTCGGTCTGCATCCGTGTTTTCTTTAGATGGGATGTAGGAAGCAAAAACCCAAATTCTCCTTTCTTCGCACCAATTCCAAATGTCTCTTGCTAGTTTATTTAAATCCGGAAACTGTACTCCTCCCATACGATTTATGTAAGCAATTGCCGTAGTATTGTCAATTCTTATTAAAATCTCACAATCTTTAAGATTTTTAGCAAAGCATTTGAGAGCCAAAAAGGCAGCAATAAGTTCTAGATGATTGATAGGAAGTTTCCTCTCTTTAACAGACCAAAAACCGCTTACGCTAGCCTGGTCACAATAAGCACCCCAGCCAGTAAGAGATGCATCAGAAAAAATTTCAGTTGTAAACTTAAACATTCTTACAGGGTTTTTAGTATAAGGGATCTTATTTAACCACCAGTTTAACTCAATAGGTAGACAAGGACTTAAAGCCATTTCATGATCGAAGTTCTGATCACTAATTATAAGAGCCTTAAACTTTTCTCTCTCTAAAATCTTTGTATGCAACATTCCATACGGAACTGCTGGACAAGCTGCTACCAACGCTGCCACTTTACTCCTTTAGCAGTAGATCTACTGCGTTTAGGCCAAAATGAAAATCTACTGCGCAGCAAAACGAATCTGCTCCTTTTTAAAGAATTTTTAACTACCATAGCATTGGTGCATTTAAGGAGTTTCAAGAATAAAGCAATAGTATTTTGGCTTTTTATGGAAAGTGTTATCATTGTGTTTTTTATGAACCCGATAAATAACCTGTATCTTTTTTTTTCTTTCATTATGTGCTAAATTTAGTAAACCAGAGCGCAATAAGCTTTTCAGAGCGAATCAACTAAAATTCATTTGCTTTATCAAGTAATGCTAGTTTTGTACCTTGCAATACTTAAAAATTTTATATAAGCTTGATGTAATAAGCGTCAATGTAAATTTTGAAGATTCTGCTCTGTATATGTCTCTTTCAAATTCAAAAGATATTCTTAAGGAAGATATAAAAGAAGTTAAAAGTAATTTGTAAAATTTTTACAAAGAACTAGGTATGTATCCAAATTACAAAACGGTTTGACTTCAACAACAAAAAATATAAATTACTTAAATATTTGGATGTGGGTTAAATAGTGAAAGGTACTTGCAGATCAATTTTACCAATATTGGAAGACTTTCCATTTTTAAATGAAAATGTCGAAAAACTTAATATTCAATGGAGATTTTTGTTAGACAATAGAGATATGAATAAATAGGGGAGATCTGCTTAAGATGACATACCCGACAAGATGACATACTACTTGCATTTACTCAATAACTATAACTGGTACAGTTTTTTTTTGAACATGGCAACAAACAGCATGCTGGAACTTGGAACGTCGAGAAAAATTTTGAGTCGAATACATTTTTTTTTTTTCAATTGTGTTAACGGTGAGTTTCTGTATAGAGTCAGAAGTGTTTAATAGATACATTGTCTAATATACAACGTCATTTCTGTGTAATATAGTTGCCAGATCGTGAAGTGATTGCGCATTTAATATTGGAAACGTTTTCGGTCATGTCGGGCAAGATGACATATTTCATCTTACCATCTTGTCATCTTAAATTACAGCTCAGGTATACAGGCGAAAAATTAAAAAGAGAACCGTAAAAGCCTTAGAGCTCGATAAAAATACAAAACGTCCGATTTTACAGGACAATGATGTGACTCCGCAGGAGTTTTCAGATGATGTAGCTTGTATTTATTGCAATGAGCCTTATTATTTTTCACGTCTAGGAGATCATTGGCTTTGCAGCCTGGCTTGTGATAAATGGTGCCACACATTGTGCGCCGGTGAAGACCACAAAATAAAACAATTTGTATGTGAGCTCTACAAAATAAAATAAAAAAAATAAATAAATAGGGTGGCGCAACAGAGCGAGGAGCCCCTGGGCCTAGCGCATTTCTCACAACCATGCCTTGTGAGGGAATGGAGGGGACCAACAATTTTCTGCCGGTTCCGAACGGCTAATCGAGAAAGCGCTTTTCATGGCAATGAATACTAACGGAGGACTTGCCAATTCCTCGCGAAAGGCGATACCCGTGGAAAAAACATTTTTGCCTCTGTTGGGATTCGAACTCAAACCTCTGGATTAACAGGCGGACATGCTATCCATCACACCACGGGTACCACTCTACAACCAAGACTAATAAATTCAGGTATGTCATCTTATCCAAAGGCACTATGTCATCTTACCTAAAGGTATGTCAACTTAAACTTGGCTGTGAAGTAACTTTAAATATATTTATTAAAATAAAAATTAACGTTTCTTTTATTAATTCTAAGTTTTTTGTTGTGACAAATAAATAAACAAACTAAATTCACTTTGTTTTCATTGCTATGATTGCAAGTTTTTTTATTTTAAGTAGTATTATATCTTAAGCAGAACTCCCCTAGAAAGATCCGTCTCATCTTAACAAATTTTTGGTCAAGAGCGAGTACAATAAAAAACGCGCTAGGTGAGCAAGTAATAGCAGAGCTTTCAGAATCTATGCTTTTATTATGCTCATTACCCCACAGTAGCGCAGCTGCTGAAAGAAAATTATCTAATTTGGTGAAAACTGACAACACAAACTCTGTTTGCACATTAACACTACAAATAAAAATTTTATTTTAGCTAAAGAGCTTACAGATTCCAAAAAAGATTGTTGGTCTCCCTCAGATTCGCCAGGAATTATTGATTTTTTCAATAAATTTAAATTATCGGATGGCAAATACGTAAGAAATTAATTATTTAACATGAAGGTGCCAATACCAATATATTCTCCAATGGTGATTTTTGTTAATTTAATTTATAGAACTTTTTTTTTTTTTTTGGTTACTGTTGAGTTCCTTTATGAAGTCATTTTTGAGTCGGATATAAATTATGTATGAGAAATTAATAATTGTGTATTTTAACATGTAATTTTTTTTTTTTGACAACGGTCTTGTCAACCTGAGCGCTGATGAGCGCTGTTAGTGACAAGATGGGGGACCGTCCTGTACTACTGCGTGCTGTTGTCATGTGTTATTTGTTCTATGTAGTATTTGTGTAGTCAGTCTTGTGGTGTATCAGCCAAAAGGTCTTTGTCGCCTGGCTGCAACCCCCCTACTTCGCAGATTTATGTGTGGATTAGGTTTCATGTAAATGTAAGTGTAGTAAATGTAACATGTAATTTTTTTTAATTAAGTTGATTGAACTTCTTATTTTGTTTTTTGTTTTTGTTGAGTTCCCTTTAAAGTTTGTATTTTCAAATAAAATGCATTTAAAGTGGGTTGAACTACATTTTTATATTATTTGTTATATTTTGTGAAATCTACTGCGCTCTTGTTGAATCTACTGCGCTTTTTTCACATATATACTGCGCTCAACTGTTTATTAAGTGGCAGCGCTGGCTGCTACTAGTAAGCCGATCAATCGAGCCAGTTCCCGTATCTTACATACATTTTTTCCCAAAAAAACATTAATTGCCTGCAATATTTTCGTTCTTTTCTCTTCTGGCAGTGATAATGTCATGTCAACTGAGTTTATTACAAATCCCAAGTATTTACATGATTGTTTGGGGTTTTGTGAGCTTTTATCTTCATTAATAATAAAACCAAGCTTGTTCAAGACCTTTCGGGTTTCTTGAACATTTGTTTTGCAGTTCAATTCTGAGTTTCCAATGCATAATACATCATCAATGTATGCAGTTGAAAATAAACCCTTTTCTCTAAGAAAATGAAGCACTGGTTTTAGTAACTTTGTGAAGATGAAAGGAGCTGTGCAAAGTCCAAAAGGTAAACACCTAAATTCATACAGCTGACCTTTAAATTTAAATCGTAAAAACTTTCTACTTGACTTCCTTACCGGTACTAAAAAATATGCATCTTTAATATCAAGACTGCACAAATAATCCTTTTGACCAATTAGTCTGAGTGCCGATCGCAAATCTTCCATTTTAAAATGGTGTGTTTCAATATACTGGTTAAGAATCTTAAGATTTAAAATAAATCTTTTTGAGCCATTCGGTTTTGGCACTAAGAAAAAATGAGATAAGAATTGGTTTTCTACCGACTTACACTTAACTATGGCCCCCATTGAAAGTAGTTTTTCTATTTCTAATTGGACATTCATCTCGTCACATTTAGAAAGTGAAACTTCTTTAGAATAACTTAAAGCTGTTGGTGGGATTTTGGAAAAGGGAATTTCATACCCGTTTATGCAATTTAAAATAAATTTATCAGTCGTAATTTTTTCCCACTCATAATAATAACGACTAAGCCGCCCAGCAATTTGTCTCACCTCATTTGTTACTTCTTCTTGTCGCTCTGCGAAGGTCGATATGTCTTCGACTGGTTCGTTGATCTGTTGAATGTTGGTTTGTACTGTGTTGCTGCGGGGTGTTTCGTTTGAAAGTGTTTCTGGCCCTGATGCTGAGTCCCCGATCTTGCATATGGGCCGCGCCAGTTTAAATGTCGCATAGGCGTTAGTTTTTGTATTGGCTTTTTTGCAGTAGACGAGGATGCTGCTGGTGAAGAGCTCTTTATTTCCTTACCTATTTTTTCCACCGATTTTGCTGTTTTTATTTTGTCGGTTAGCTTCTCTCCGTACAGTAAAGCTCCTGGCTTTGTTCTTTGAAGAAGTTCCTTCATTTGCTTCGAGAGAACAGGCGCGATAAACGCTTTCCTGGCGGAATAAACCTGAAAGTGCAACTGTGACATATGCTTTCCACAGTCTGACAACCTCTCTAGCAACGCGAGTTGATCAATTGGCTCTACTTCGTCCTGCAGAATCATAGTGATTGCCTCCCTTAGGGCTGACAAAGCTGAGCCTACCAGGTTCTGCTCAGCTACGAAGAGTTGGTCTCTTTTGAAGCCCGCCTCGTTCAATGAAGAAACAATTTCTTCGTTGAGTTCAGGCGCTTCCAAACGAATATTCCCATTTAAAGGATATTTGTTTAAAAGATTGTCCTTTATGTCAGTGGACAGTCCCTCTGCCAACCAAGTTGACCATCTAGGGACGAGAGATGGGTGAACGTTGACTAATTTTTTGTTGATGCTTCCACTTCCTCATCAAGTGCAATAAGCTCTATATCGTTTTCAATTATTGGTTTCTCCTGGTCATTTGCATCATCTTTTGATCCACAAGGAACCTCAAGATTTACTGGACATGTTTTCTCTTGTTGCGAGTCAGCTACGGATGATTGTTGAGCAATATCCAGAACCTCTTCATTCTGATCAGTACTCACAGTACCCTGCTCCTGTACTTTGTTGGCGACACTATCTTTGGACATTATCTGAACGTCATCTGTAAAAAATCAAGATGAACGTCAATGGCACTAGTGGTTATTGCCTCCTTCGTGCAAAATTTACTAGCGCTGTTCGCACGTCAATGTCTCATTCATACCGAGTACATATAACGTCGAAACAGATAGGTCTTCATAAAGCAACACTGAATGCATAGATATTTACCTCTTTCAGACACAGATTTCTGTGATTCTAAGAGGGATTCCATTAACTTTTCCAATCGGCGTAACCTTTTGTTTGTGTCGTCATTCTCCCGTTCGTGAGATCTGCTTCTTTTCTTACTTTTAGTCATTTTTTGCTGGAAGTTGATCTTATGTTTAGTTTGGAAAATATTTTTGTTTTAAATACCTGATTTTATAGTTTTTATTACGAATTTATTTTCTCTAATATTCTGAACGTGTGGCTTTGTCTAGCACAAAAAACGTTATGAAGATTCACCGGTAGGCGTCGGGTCGGGAAGTAAAAATGTTTACTCTGAATAGTGTGGTAGAAATCTAGTGGATAGTAGCGGTACTACATTTGTAATCTCGAGAACGAGACTTGAAGTATAATTTTTAAATTGGCTCTGTTTTTTTTTTTAAATTCATTAAAAATTATCTATGGACTATAATATAATTTATTTTTTCATTGACTTTTCAATTTGAGGGTGTATTATTAATATTTTGATGGAATCAATTATAGTCTAATTTTATCAAATAAAGTTATAAAAAAGAAACAATCAAATTGATAAGCTTCCTTGCGAATAACTAAATATTTTTTCACTTTTGTATATTTGGTGAGATTACTCTTACATATGTACATATTAAAAATTTCAAAAAATCGAGTTCTTATCAGATTTTGAAATTTTGAGGTCTTAGGGAGCTATTCTGAGTAGTTTCAGCGTGATGTCCCGCCGTGTGTGTGTGTGTGTGTGTGTGTAAGCAATAGTTTTGTCGCACGATATCTCAAGAACGAATCAACCGATTGAGATATCGATTGTGCATTAGAAATTGCGCCGAATGCCGCCAAGCGGATCAATATCGAACGACGCGATTCAAAAATATCGCAATTTAAAGTTTTACAAAATAATGTTTTTTTTTTAAAGCGAGTCGCAGTAATTATTTCAGTTTTACGAGTGCAGTTTAAAAAGTAGAAGTCTCAAAGTTGGTTACTTAGTTTCTTGCTTTTTGTCTACGACCGGTAGGCGTTTCCATAAGAAATACGCGAATCTGAAGCTACATGATTGCAGCGAAAATTACAGCAGCAACCAGAAAAATTCAGGCAGATGAGTTACGGGTGAGTGAAACAATACCTTCATCTGGCCACGAAAACTTTCGCACCAATGTGTATTACCGAATTTTAGATACTTTAAGCGTACAATTGGCCGGACGTAAAAGTAAAAGTGCTTATCAAAAACTTTACGAAAATTTTATTTTTTTGATAATTTACCTGACATACATACGATAGAACTGAAAAATCTTGAGAATAAATTAGTTAAAAAGTATCCGTATCCCTAGCAAATACGGAAGATGGAGCGTACAAGAAATATACGCACAGGAAATATACAATGGCATGCATTCTCAAAATCTTCGAGATTGTTTATCTGAAGGTAGACATTGCTCTGCTTATTTTTTTGAGTATTCCCGCTACCAATTATTCAGGAGAAAGATCTTTTTCTACCTTGAAAAGGGTTAAATATTTTTAAGATAGACTTAATGCTTTTGCATTATTGTCTACTGAAGCTCAACTAGTTCAATAAATTGATAATAGTAGCCGCGTTTTATCGAAAATTTTCTATATTCACTTATGCTCACTTACAATAAAACGAGTTTTGGTTCATATTCACTTAGCACGTCGCTTTCAATTTTCACTTTCAAAGTTGGTACCCTATGCACTTGTTCTAAGGATAAGAAACATTAAAAATTTGCATTCAGAAGGATATAAATGCATACCTTTTATTTTCCATTTCTATTTTTCTCTATTTAATACTCGATTCTCAATTTATTTGCCGCATTTCAACTTTTTGCTTTCGATGTAAACAAAACAAATGTCACTTTAATTTTTTTTCGCAATAGCTGTGTTCAATAAGATTCATTTTTATTTTTAGGATCGGATAATTTCGATGCAGGTATTTATTTCAGTTGCTAGTTTGTGAATTAAAAACTCATTAAGTCATAACTTAGTAAGTGACTTATGAATTAAATAAGTCAAAAGCTTAGAAGAATAAAGAACAAGAGGGAAAACCATTGCTTCTCCTGCCACCACCAACTTAACACCACTTTATTTTCGGAATTCAAACTGGTTTTGAAAGCTGAAAATAAAGTGGTGTTTGTGAAGTCAGTTTGAGGACAGATGCCGTGGTGTGTGTGTGGTTTCGCCTCTTCTTGTATCACCTCTGTGGTCAGAAGTCATAAGGTGTGTTTCTTTACTGAAAATTCGCACGAAATGCACCGAAATTCGGCGAAAGTCAGTTTAATCCCGTTCCGATTTTTCGTAGCAGTGCACAAAAGAGAGTGCTCTCGAGAGAGTAAAAAAATTTACCCGTCCTACGAATTTCCGCCACCAAAATTTCTGTGGACAGAAATCGTGCACAGCCAAAACAAATACCACAACTGTCAAACAGACGTTTTTCCAAGCGTTGCGTTGCTGCAAATGTTTTGTTCAAGGCGTTTCTTTACTTTTAAGACAGTTACGCTCTTTCAGAGAGTTTCTGAAAGAATTTTACAACCACTTCTTAAAATATGACAGATTGTGAATTTCTGTGCACAAAAAGTAAAGAAACAGACTTATTCAATCTGTTGTCGAAAATCAGAAATATGAACGAACACAACCCAAAGACTGCCAACCTCTGGGTTCCAAAAAAGAAATTTACCAACCATCACTGTTGTGCAGTTAGCTAACTGAGATATTTTTGTTCACTTAGGCTATTCACATAAGGAGTTGTTGTTTTCCCATGAGCGAATTTTTGCTTAAGTGAATATAAGTGCATATAGAATTTCGATAAAACGCGGCTAGTGACATAGTTGATGCTTTTACTCGGACAAAAGTCAGAAAGAAGAGATTTACAAACTAAGTAATACATTATAATTTGAAAAAAATGGTTACTTTTATTTGTTATGCTAGCTCGAGTTTAATAAACATTTTTGTGTATTATTTACTAATTATATTTGAATAAAAATAGAGCACTCTCTAATGATTCGCATTAAGAGTCGTGTAAAAAATAAAAACTATATTTTAATAACAATTGTGATTCAAAATATATAGAATTTTGTTGATCAAAAAGGGTTGATCAAAGGGATCAGACAGGGCCTAGGGCGGCAATAAGCCTTAATCCGCCACTGGTAATGCCAACGTACATTGCCTGACACACTTAGGCTCCAAGGGCCCATTGTGATACTACAGAGCTCAGCAAGTTAATCACCTCAGAAACCCGATGTAAGATTAACGAGTTGGTCACCCATTTATCCTCCATTACGGAACCAGCCGGTTAATCACCTGCTAGTCGAGCCACGCGGAACTTTTAATGTATTGCGAAAGACTTTTAGGGTCTATGTAAGCTAAGTCGCTAGTATCATCGAAAAAGAATTCACCGAGATGAGTTTTCCTCCTATGAAGTAGTGCATGAGCATGGCATGAGCACAGAAGGTGTTGAACGGTTTCTTCCTCTTCTTCGTCCATGCAGCTTCTGCAGAAATCATGGGAAAACACACCAAGTCTTTTGGCGTGTCTTCCTATTAGACAGTGTCCCGTAAGAACACCTAGAACCTAGATACAGGCGGTTCAGGGCTAACAAACTCTTCGAGCGTTTTGAGTCTACACACGGCCAAACTTTTTTGGTTGCAAGGCAGTTGTTACTCTCAGTCCATCTAGTGTTTGTTATCCTTGAAGCGTCTTGTCTAAGTAGGAGTTTACATGTAGCGACAGGTTCACCTATGTTGTTCCATTCTGCACGTAGGGAAGTGGTCGTGAACTTTTTGGCTAGTTCGTCTGCCATACAGTTGTCTGGTATGTCCCTGTGCCCTGGCACCCATGAAAGGTGAATGTTGAACTGATTTGACATCTCTTTCAGAGACATCTGACAATTTTGGACCGTGATGGATTTTGTAGAGACAGAGGCAAGAGATGTAAGGGCAGCTTGGCTGTCCGAGAAGATTCTAATGTCAGTGGAGGATATGACGTTTTCTTTGAGCCAAGACAGCACCTCCTTAATCGCCAGAATTTCCGCTTGGAACACACTACAATGATCGGGTAGGCGGAAGAAAAGACTGAGGTTCAGTTTTTCTGAGTAGATTCCACTTCCCACACCTTCGCTGGTTTTTGAACCATCAGTGTAGAAGTGTGTTGCTTCATTTTCGAAGAGAGTGCCATTTTCCCAAGCTTCTCTTGAAGGTACTTGGAAATTATAATCAAACGCCAACTTGGGGGTGGTGTAGTCGGATCGATTCGGTAGTAATCTAATGTTATCTAAAATGCTAGTGTGGCTGGTTTGAGTATTGGTCCACTGATGTGATGTAGCTCTGAGTCGAGCAGCTGAGCTAGCTGCGACTTGTTTGCTGAAGATATCCAGGGGTTTGAGATCTAGTAGTACATTTAGGGCGTCCGATGGAGTTGTTCTCAGTGCGCCACTAATACATAGACTAGCCGTTCTTTGAACTTTGGCCAGCTTGTTGTAGTTGATCATCTTGTCTAGTGCGGTCCACAAGACAATCACCCCGTATGTGAGTATCGGTCTAATTGCCGAGGTAAACAGCCAATAGGTGATTTGGGGGAGAAACCCTATTTCTCACCAATGGCTTCTTGCAAGAGAAGAGTGCCACGTTGGCTTTATTTACTCTTTCCTCAATATTGGTTTTCCAGGTCAGTTTTTTGTCAAAAATTACACCTAGATATTTAGCCTGACTTGACAGTGTGAGAGTTACCCCCTTAATAGTTGGGGCTCTGAAGTCCGGAATTTTGTATTTCCTCGTAAAAAGAACTAATTTCGTTTTGTGTGGATTGTTCAGACCACAATCTACAGCCCAATTGTTAAGCTTGTTAAGTGCTGTTTGTAGCAGCTCAGCTAGGGTTTGTGGGTGCTTGCTTGAAACGGCAATTGCTACATCATCGGCATAGGCTATGGTTTTGAAACCTGCGTCCTCTAGGTCAATTAACAATTTGTTAACGACCAGGTTCCACAGTACAGGAGATAGAACCTCCCTGCGGGGTTCCTCTATTGGCCATTCAGCTTGTTTTGTAGTTCCCCAATTCAGAACTTATGATTCTGCTGCTGAGCATTGTTGTTATTATGTTCTTAATGTGTTCTTCTGTGAGCAGCCCATCAAGAGCATTAGTGATTGCTGTATTGTGTCCCAGGTCAAAGAGCGGTTAAAAAAATTTTCCGAGATTTTTTGCAGTATCCACAAATTCGATTTGGGCATCTTTCAACATAATCGGAGAAACATAATCAAGATTTAGGGTTTTTCTCGTTGTAACGATACATTTTGATTTCTTTGGGCTTAAGATAATTGGATATTTTCAAGATCTTTGTATACACAAAAGACCAGGTCCATGCTCTATGAGCCCAAGAAGGCAGCTAAAGCACAATTGAACATCGTCAGCATATAAATGAGAAGAACAATGGTCAAATAGAGACAGAAACTCGTTAAAGTAAATAGAAAACAGTAAAGGGCCAAGTATAGAACCTTGAGGAACACCATTAACATTTGGGAGAAAATTGGACAAGCTATCACCGACTTGCACTGCTTGTTTCCCAGTCAAATATGAATAAATCAGTTTTGCCGCACTTGGAGAAAAATTGAAGTTCTGCATAAGCTTATTACATAAGATATCACGGTTAACAGAGTTGAAAGCCTTGAAAAATCGAGCAGATCCAAGAACTTTATCTCATCTGTTTTTAATGCATGCCTAATGTCTTCAGTAACTTTAAGTAACTGTGCTTTTTCCGAAAACCAGATTACTTCTGCGTTAGCATCGAGCTAATTGTTAGATGATTATTGATATGTTTTTGAAGGTTTCATTCAAAGACTTTCGACAGAAATGGTAGCACAGAGATAGGACGAAATTCCACACCTTTGGCGTTTTTGGGAATTGGAATCATCTTCCACAGGTTCGGATAGACTCCTTACATCAAGATAGTATTAAATACAGGTGTTATATAAGGCAGTACTATTGGCAGAATCATACTCAAAAACTTAGAGTGAGCATCATCTAACCCGACAGCATTTGACTTAATTGAAAGCAAACTTTCAACTACGTCAGCACAATCTGCTGCACGAAAACCAAAACCAATACGGTCCAACTGATCGGAAAATGAAAAAGGATTCGAGTTAATTGAAGATGGAGGAAGTGCTGATGGCTGAGAAACGAAATTTTGATTGAGGCTGTTGGAATCAACGTCGGTGGTTATCCCATTTCTTGAGTTGCCAATACCAACTCTACGTAAGTTTTTCAACAATTGTGCTCTACTAATGGAAATACCTACTGAGCTGAGGAGATAGAAGTTTCGATTTTTCTTTACGTATTTCTGCTACAACCCTATTGCGCAGTGAACAAAAAGCTCTTTGCAACTCTGGCAATCGGTATCGCTTCCAGCTGACACATATATTACCGCATTTATTTTGGACAGAAACGATGTAAGACGGCAAGTGATGGCTAGTCGGTAATTGCTGGCTTACAAAACTTTAGTGTGTATGATTTAAGGTTTGGACGTGTCTTTACACGAGCTTTCACTAGCCATTTGAAGTTTTTCAGGCGGTTTTTAAAATACAAACTGGATCTAAATACCGGTTCACTGCAGTACCAAATAGATAGCAACCTTCTCTTACAGCTTTCCAGATGTTGGGAGAAGAGGCTTAATACGCTGCCATGACAAGGACCATAGGCTACCAGTTGTCACCATGTCTGCGCCTAGTATCTGTAACCTGATACGAGAAAATGCAGGACATTCACGCAGGAAGTGCTCTGCGGTTTCATCACCTTCACCACAGGATTATCGAAGTGTATTGTCACTTAAGCCTAACACGTTCAAATAGTTGGTAAAGTAGAAGTGCCCCGTACCAACGCCAATAAACTTTCTATATACTTTTCTGCTACGGGATAGCAAACATTTTGCAGTCTTCTTATCAACGTTGGGGAGCATACGTTTGGTGTGTCTGCATCCAATGGAGGTATGCCATCTACGGTTGTGCTCTTCGCAGATCCAATCGTTGTTTGAAGCCCTCACTGAGGACGCTGGCAGTCAGAACGAAGGCCCTGAAAAAGCTGTCTGAGATCTTTCCCTAGCTACTTCATCAGCGATCTCATTCCCAGTTATGCGTTGATGGCCTGGAACTCAAATGAAACTCAAGTAATTAAGTCTTCCGACCGCATTCAGTGAGCTCTTGCATTCCTGGATCACTTTCAAAGCAGTTAGAGGGTTGAGAAAAACCTTAAGCACAGTTTGGCTGTCGCTGCTGTATATGTATATTTCCCCATATGAGTTTAAAAAGAAGTGCAGTCGTATGTCATCGTTCTCCACAAAGACACCAGCGCTTGATATGTCATCGGTTGGTTTTGGAACCATCTGTGAAGACTCGACAACAATCCTTTCCTGGCTCAGATTCTAGAGTGGACCAGTCCTGAAACGATGGAAAGTTGACTGTGAATGTTTGACGCAGTTTGATCCTTGGAATCAACGTGTCGGAGGCGATATCCCTTAGACGTGAGTCAATAGAAATGCTTCTTGCGTGTTCCTCAAAACTCTGCTGCGAATTTTGCCAGAGACCACATCTTTTTTAACGATAAATGGTTTTCAGAGAACACCCCATGATGTGGGTATCAAGGAAGATCAGCAGTGCTTTGACAGCAGCTCTCGGATCCCGGTGTGCTGGAGAAGGCCTTAGTACAGCCAAGACAAGTTGTTCTTTGAAGTTTGGCAAACGGGGCAATAGCGTATTTCCGCGAGGGCTTATTCCACCAAATAGCCTACCCATAAGCGACGATTGGTCTTATCATAGCCGTATAGACCCAAAAGACCCTATTCGGTGAAAGAATATTTATGTCTTGCCAAAGACTCCCTTACATTGCCAGAAGACTGACAGTGCTTTAGAACCTTTTGACTCGGCATGTTAATACCAAAGTAACTTGTTATCTGGGATCACTCCAAGATATTTGACTTCGTTTGAAAATGGGATGTTGACGCCTTTAAGTGTTAGTTGGGTCAGCCCAACCTGAAATGAAGCAGATGGCTCACGTCAATACCGTCGCACTGAAAATTTCCAAAGAGGAAGTTTAGAGGGAGGAATTTTAGGCACAGAAGCACTCAGTAAGTCATCTGCCTGCTGATTAGAGCACTCGACCAAAATGTTCCGTCCTCCAAACAACATCCCTCCGACTTTATGTGTGTGCTCTCAGCCATAGCTGGCTCCCACAGATAATCTCCAAAGTGCTTGCGCTCTGTAATGCTCATGCTGTTTCCATTGCGAGTCTTACAGATACGTATTTTATTGAAATGCGTGACGTGTGCTCTGTTATAGGGCAGCTGTCTTTTCCTTCGTTGTACGGGGGATTTTGCTCCCTTCTTGGCTTCATTCTGTTTGGTCAATGTCCGTGGACCAGACTGACTAGCAGTCTCGGTTTCATTCACCGACGATTTGGTTGGACCTCCAGGAGCCTTGCCGCTTTTTCCTCCCTCGAGTTTCTTTCACTGGCTTTCCAGTTAGACCAACAGGAAGTTTGACAGAGCTTCCGGAAACCATCTTCCTTTTGACCCTGTTTGCGCTCACGGAAGATGGGGTAACTTTGGTTAAGGGAGGTTGTCCGAGAGTGGTGGGTGAGACCTATTCCGACCTGTCCCATTTCACCGCCATCACCAAAGGTTTGCAGCTAAATTCAGTAAACCATGGTCACTTCTTGGCCGCTGTCATTGCTACTCGCCTTCTCTCCAGCTTCTGCTGACGCTCGGAGAGCTGTCCTCCAGAGGATGCCACCACTGGATTGGGATCAGTTTTTCAGCTTCACTTAGTCCTGTGGTAACACCACTCTGATCAACAGCTGAACTTGGAAGGGTAGACCTCCGAGCAGCATTTTTCATCTTTCCAGCTCAACCCGCGAAGTGCTTCAAGGAAAGAGGCGCAGGAGTCATCGTATACGGTACTATCGGCTCTGGTGTATGCACCTGAAAAGGAGGAAGTTATGTTAGATGGGGCCTCTAGAATCTGTGCCCTTTCCGCAGTTGAGAAAACCACGTATGGATTATCGATTTGACGAATACCACCTCTGGAGGTCTTAAATCCTTTGGGTAATCTTCCATACTTGTTTTTGATCAATTCTTATTTTTCGTTTAATTTCCCCATCCTTTGAATACATTTCGGCATCGAGCTCGGTTCAAAGAAACTACATAAGCGCCCTCACCACGACAAGGATAATGATCATCGAGAACAATGTAAGCACATAATTGAAACTCAGAAAAAAGCTTATTATGGGTTTTCTCCAAACAAAATGCTTCGGCATATAAATTGGATGAATGTCGAATACCAGATGTCATTGCAAACTTGTTTTCTTTTACTTTAAAATCTGCACATACAACATTCTTCTGGGTATGCAAGAAAACATTACTTCGATGCCAAGGAAATCTGCATAAGAAAATTGTTGATATTTTATAAAATAAAAAAATGGATCCAACATGACATCCTAAATACCCTGCCTTCAATACCTTCGAGAAACATATCGCATCGTTCAGCAAATTTAATGTATGTAATTGTATTCCTCTTTTTTGATGTTGAACAGCCTGGCTCCAATCATAAATTCCTTTTCCCTTCAGGCTCGATTTTAACTTTCCAACAACGGGTATTGTGAATGTTTCCTACTTTTCTGTATTGAAAGCATGTTAAGATTCTGCAACGTGCACAACGACGACGACCGACCGACGTACACATTGGCGGTTGGTTCCTACCAATTTTCATCGACCGACAGTGAGATGTTTAAGAAAAAAAAGAGGTTTAGTTCCCGCCTACTAAAAAGTTATCAAATGAAGGAGTCAAATTGAATTGAAATTCGACAGGCGAAGTTTAATTTAACGATACGGTTTTTGTTTCATTCAAAATTGAACTCAATTATTAACCGACGAAAAAAATAAAAAAGAATTCGGTTGCGAGAAGCCACTCTTCAAACGTATAGTCGAGTTCTTTAAACAGTCCTCCTTGTATACGTTGCGGATTGTGGTACATGGAAATGATGCTACATCAAATGTGTTGCAAAACAAAAAAGAAGAAGCAGAGCAGAACACGAAATACCTCCATTAGAAGCTGTTTCATTTTTCAGAATACTTCAATACAAGATGGTTAATGGAAATGAGACAAAAAAGTCGTAACTAATGAAGTTCCCAAATGGGTGTTGAGTGATGTTGTAGCCGAATATTACTGAAAGAGTTTCATTTATATTCCTAACACCTTCCGATGTCAGACAAGGATTTATTTAAAAATGATTCGGAAGAGTCATCGAAGAGTAGGTACTTACGTCATCGTCATGCTACCAGCCATCGATAACATTTGGTATAACAAGTTGACATGATGATTGAAATAGCAAAAGCTTTTCATTTTTTTTTGGCTTGGATGACAATGACGATATTTGAAAAAGATTTATGTGAGGAAATACTTTTGATAAATTTATTTTCCTAGGAGGACATCTACCGGCAGCGGTTGTCTTTTGTTTTAAAATTGCGGTATTTGGAAGCGATTCTAAATTGAATCTAAAGAAGCTTGCTATCTGAGATTAGTCTAAAGTAAGATTATAAGATAAGATAATTTCAATTTAGAATTTACATGAAGTTATACTTTTTTGAATTATCCCAGATATCAAGCCTCTTTTGACCAAACCTCAAACTGTCAATTTGAAAAACTGCTAGGGCATCTACTGTCGCAAAAAGAGGAAGAGTTTAATATATTCAAGAAAGCGTTAGCGTAGACAGTATTTTACCATTTGTGCGTCAGTCGGTAGCTTGATATGACTAACAAAGCAGATGGAAGTTGTGAAGATTTGTGAATGGGTATAAAAATGTTAATGAGCTGTCGTGAGGCATTATGCGGGGAACGAACTTCCTGATGTTTGTACGTTATTGGAACTTCCCCAACAATAGCTCTTAAACCAAACCAACCTTTTCAATTGGAAACAGATCTTCCCCTATTTCGATTTCCGTAGAACTGGAGCGTTTACATGACGCAGCCATCGTAGTCTCACGATGGGATGCGTTCTCTTCTATAGCTATGCCCTTACCCATGTCAACGAACAGCTGATACAGTTCGTTGTAGGATCTTCTTCACATGTGTGACCAAAAATCACTCGGAGAATTTTTTCTTTTTGAAACGACCAAGGGTTTGCTCATTCGCTTTAGATAAGCACCATGCTTCTGCGCCGTAAAGTAGGACTGGGATGACTAAGACCGGCCTTGGTTTCTAGAGAGAGCATTTTGTTTCTTAATTGCCTTTTTAACCCAAAGAAGCAACAGTTGGCAAGAGTTAATCTCCACCCTTGCGTCATTCTATTGCGGCAGTATTGTCTGCGAGAGTGAGTAATTGAACAAACTTTTGAAGCTTTTGCCTCTGGTCTGAAGTTTTAGTTATGCACAATCTTTTCCAATAGGATGCTAAAAAAATCACGTGATAGTTTATCGCTAAGTCGAAAGTCTTCTTCGACATCGAATGTCAAGACGGAGCAGCCTATAGGGTTGATTATCCAAAGTCATTCTGCGCAATCGTCAAATTACATATAGCCATACACATCCCTTAAAGAGTAGTGTATATCGATATTATTATTATGTATGTAGACTTTTCTGGTCTTGCGATACATTGCTAGGTACCTATCAAGTTATTGAGGTGGGGATTCAAACTTTCACATATTACAGCAGAGAGGATTTTATACGCAACGTTAAGGAAGCTTATTTCTGTTTTATTGGAGCAGTTGTGAGGGTCTCCCTTTTTTTGGGTCGGGCAAACGATACTGAGGTCCCATTAATTGGGCATGCCGACCATATGATGCAACTCAGCTGGTGTGTGTTCTTTTTTAACTGATCTCCAGCCAACTTGAAAAGTTCAACATCAAGAACATCTGCACTTGCAGTCTAACTTGATTTAATTAAGCATATGGCAGGCTTAACTTCTTCTTGGTCGGGAGGACGGCATTTTTTATCATCGTCCAAGAGGAATGGGGCATTCTATCGGCCTGCTGAATTATTGTCTCCATCGCCGTTAATAAGACTGCAGAAGTGGTCAGTAAAGACTGCGACACTATATGGCTTTGTTTTCCTGCTGGTCTCTAAAGGTTTGAATATGGAGCTTGCCACTTCGGCATGATCTGTTTACCTTTTCGTTAACCTAAGTCTCAATCAAAGCAAGTCACAATTTCCTCAAACGAGCGCTTCTCATGCTTCTTTATTTTCATTTTGTTCTTCTTTTTGGCTGCATTTATCTGCCTGCCTTCTTCATCGTCTCATTTGCTCTGTTTTTGAGGCCGAGTGCAACTGATTTCTTTCAAAATTCAAAAACAATGTGCATCGGTTTCTCCTTTTGAATCCTTTCCTATTTTCCTCAATGTTCGCACTGTGTTTCATAAAAATTATAAGGGTGTTCAGGTTCATAGCCCCTTGATGTTTGCGTTAGTTATAAAAAAAAAAATTGTGCGACGGGTCGCACGAGCTTGCGATTATGTGCCAAGTACAATACCAAATTCTTAAGGCTTAGTAAAAGGTTTTAGTATTCGCTCAGGGTTGCCAACTACAAATTATTTATGAAAATTGAATAAAATTACCCAAAATATTGAAAAAAAAAATTAAATTAAATATTCCAAAGGCTTCAAGCGATAATCTAAAAACGCCGTTTTTTGGGAATTGCTAATACATATAAACGCTGATAATTTTATCAAAATCGTTGGAGCAGTTTTTTCAAAAACCGTTTTTTTCACTTTTTTAAAAATGAGTGTGTTTGAAATTTAAGATCTTCCCAGAAGATGTTTTGACAAAAAAATTGAAAGAAATCAAAGATATAAAAAAATAATTAAATAGGGTGGCGCAACAGAGCGAGGAGCCCCTGGGCCTAGCGCATTTCTCACAACCATGCCTTGTGAGGGAATGGAGGGGACCTCCAATTTCCGCCGGTTCCGAACGACTAATTGAGAAAGCGCTTTTCATGGCAATGAAATTACTAACGGAGGACTTGCCAACTCCTAGCGAAAGGCGATACCCGTGGAAAAACATTTTTGCCTCTGCTGGGATTCGAGCCTCGAACCTCTGGGCTAGCAGGTGGATATGCTAACCATCACGCCACGGGTACCAAAGATATAGTTTTGAAATTATTTCAAAAAATCAAAATTTATTAAAATTTCAGAAATTATAAATTCTAGTATACAATCATTCTTGAGCAGCTTTCGTCAACATCGTGTAAGGCATTAACGAGAAAGTCGGTTTCGAAAATGGCGGTACAATGGGAGAAACCGCTTTTAGCCTTTTTCGAAAATTTTTTTTACATCAATCCTTCACACAAAATTTGATCGAAATCGTTGCAGCCGTTTTCAAGAAAAATAAGTATTATCATAGCGGTAGTATGGCAGGTACCGTTATTTCAAGACCTAGAAACTCAATTCCAAAAACCCTCTGTGGGCTGTCTCACAGACCCTAAGTCTAAGTGTTAGTACTGCTACTAAAGCTTATATTTAGTAAGAACTCGAATAGACGTCAACCAATTCCTTAACAGCCCAATTCTTATCAATTCGGTATCGATAAATGCTTAGCAACGAAGAGACCTTCAAAACCAACAGCAACTTGTCCTCTTCGTCATCATAGCCATAAAAACACGATTGATTTGTTCCATTGTGACTGTAAATCTATTTTGAATTTGAAAACTACTTGAATTTGTATGTTTTTGGATGACGATTCACTTTAGAGTAGCACAAACTGCTGGTTTATTCACTATACGAATTCTTGTAAATCCACTGGACTCTCAGTTCTTTAGTGGAAACAGGGAACACCACAGTTTTTGTATTTATTTTTACTAAAACCGTCCCTCTCCGTCTTCCCACAAACTGCGGTTTTGTTGCAACAGTCCAGTAAGAAGTGTACTTTGGATTTAATGACAAGAAAAGCCATTTAAAAAAACCATACAACCAGTGGATTTTCTTGCACAAAAATTGGTTCCATTTGGGAAGAATTCGTGATTTTGTGTGCGAATGAAGTAGTAAATGGAATTTCTTTTTTTTTTTTTTGTACCTTCCTTTTCCTAGAAGAGGTCTTGATGTGTTTGAAGAAAAGCAATGGTAATTGTTTCATTTTTATTTTTTCTCATTTTTTTTAATGGTCTTTTTTTGCGCTGTGGCATTGTGGCAAGCACTTAATGGCGCGTCGTGACAAGAATGTTGAAGTTTACAAAAACGAGACAAAAAAAGCTTGTTTGAAAAAATTAAAAATCTTCAAAGGAACGCTTTGCGCTGAATGACACGGTGCTTCATTCATGACAGAAGTGCATCCAACTGCAACTGACATCGCAAAGTGAGATGAGATGGGGCGTACGCTTCAAAAACGAAAAACAAACCACCCACTCAAGCAAATTGTTTCAACTAGATTGTGTGATGATTGGATATAACATACAATGTCAACAACTCAAGGCTTAGATGGAAACGTGAATGACAGGCTTTGGGGTGGGGTAAAAGTTTGTTGAAACATTGGAAATAGTTTTCATTTAATAGCTTTAAATATTGTGACTTAAAAAGAAAACACCCAACCTAGAGTTCAGCTGGCACTACAAACTTCAGGCCTAAATAATTTTGTAAAATTTGATTTTAAACGCATTTTATTTTCTTCCTCATTTGAGTCTTGTTTAGTTATCCCTGTGCCACATCCCGATTAGCATTTTTTTTTTATAGCTAGCGCGCAAATTAAAGGGCTGTGAATACCCTTTTGATGTTATGCGATACTGTCACTTCTCTTCCCGAAAAATACAGGCCTCTAGGCCAAACGGGCCATTTTAGGTAAAAGAGGTAAAAGATGTAAAAAAAGATAAAATCCCTAAAAGTACTGTGTGGCAATATGAAAAAGCCGATCGGGGACGGCCTCAATAATTTCTTTCGAAATTTTAATAGGTCACTGTGCTTTCTCGATGGAACCGTTAACGCATCAGCTGATATGATATCTAACGTAATTCTCAACGGTATGAGAAATTTTGTTTTTTACAAATCAAAAAGAATCATCCCCGAAGAATTCGTGGTTGAATCGCTTTTATTGCTGCAATGCAAAAAGTGACATCAGCAAGGTTCCAACTTCCATTTTCGAGCCGTCTTGGTCGATATAAATTGTTGATATAGACGTCTCGTTCATATGAGGTGTATCATACTCCCAATCCTGTCTTTTGGGAAGCTGGTTGAGAACAATTTATTAACGTCCAAGTATGGAGTTATGTAATCCGCGCAGATATTGTTGTTTGCGTATCATGATAAAATCTTTCCATGTCCTGTTTGGCTGTTTTTCCAGTCATTACCCTGATTAAGCCTAAGTGCTCTGTTTACTGCCGATTCTTGCATATACAGATCAAGGGGTGTGAGATTGAGGATTACTTCCAAGCTCGCGGTTGGTGTAGTTCTCATTGCTCCATTGACTGTTCCTTGTACTTCGGTTAGGGTTAAATGCGTTTTTCCAGCGCCTTCCACCAGACCAAATTGCCATATGATATAATGGGTCTAGTAATGGCAGTATACATACATCCACATGATGATTTTCGGATTTGGTCCCCAATGTTTTGCCAAAAAATCCTGCTACACCATACTTATTACGTTTTATTACCCACATATTCAATTGTATACTTACCACATCCAAGTTTCCATTAGAATGGAAGAAGGCTAAAATAATTCGCTACGGAGTTCCGCCCATTGCCATCCTTCCATTCCTCTCTAAAGTGTTCGAAAAACTATTCTGAAGCAAATACAAAAATACCTATGGATCAACAACCTGTTAAGTTCCTGCCAATCTGGTTTTAGACCAAAACGCAGCTGCAAATCAGCCCTACTCCTTGTGAGTGATGAAATAAGAATAGCAATGGACAATGATCACATAACACTGCTCTCACTACTAGACTTTTCAAAGGCTTTTGACACTGTCAGCCATTCAATTCTGTGTAAAAAGCTGCAAAGTAGTTTTGGGTATACTTTAGAAAGTTAGTTCATTCATACCTTAGCGAAAGGCAAAAATGCGTGGTGGAAAATGAACGTTCTTCCACCTTTCTCAAAGTCTTAACTGGAGTACCCCAAGGATCTATTCTTGGACCGATCCTTTTCTCGCTTTATGTGAATGAATTGCCACATGTTGTAAAAAATTGTACGATTCATTTATATGCTGATGATGTACAGCTTCTCATAAGTCGACCATTTGCAGCGAAAAATGATGCCGTAGCTCTAATGAATGAGGACTTGCTTCTCATTCTACAATGGTCCAAAAAGAACCATCTTTTCTTAAATCCACTCAAATCATCAGCTCTGCCCATTTATCGCAAAACCTTTGATATATCGGTCTTAAGACCATTAAAGTTGGAAGACGAAATCATCGACTATGTCAGCTCTGCAAGAAATTTAGGAGTAATTTTCAATCGTACCCTTACTTGGAACGACCACCTTAATAGTACCATTGGAAAAGTCTACGGTAGTCTACGTGCTCTTCAGGTTACTCGGAACTTCATTTCTACAAAAACAAAATTGATGCTTGCTAAAACTCTTTTACTCCCTGTTGTACTATATGCATGTGAAGTTTTTTGCAAGTTGGACTATGGTTCTAATCTATGGTTCTAATCTAAACTAAATGTTATATATAATATTATTATTATTATTATAAGTTTATCTATATATCTATATCTATATATGTATATATATATATATAAATCAATTGCTGTTCGTTAGTCTGGTTAAAACTCGAGAACGGCTGAACGGATTTATCTTATCTTGGTCTTGAAATGTTCGTGGAGGTCTAAGGAAGGTTTAAAAGGTAAGTAATTATGAAAAAAGAAATTGGAATATAGTAAAAGTAACAATTTCCTTATTCTTAACTGTAATGAATAAAAAATATAATTCAAACAATACTTTTGCTTTTTATTTTAATCATTTTTGACAACAAAAACTTAAATTAATAAATAGCAAATAATAAGATTATTTGATTGTTTGTTTCTGAAAATTATTTGAATTTTTTGACTGGTAAGAATTTAATTTATTGCCCATAAGTACAATAGACTATACTTCATCGCAAAAGCGTGGATTGCCACATGCGCACATTTTACTCTGGTTGGTGGACAAAATAAGGCCGGATGAGATTGATTCCATAATTTCAGCTGAAATTCCAGATGAAACAGTTGACCCAAAATTGCATGCAGTAGTTACCAAACACATGATACATGGACCCTGCGGACTCTCCAACTACAACTCACCCTGTATGGTCGACGGCAAGAGTTCCAAGCGATACCCAAGAGACCTGGTTGCTGAAACCATAACGGGAAAGTTGCGGATCAGTTGCGGACAATGGACGATCGTTAATTGTCAAGTTAAGAGGACAAAATGTTGATGTAGACAATCGTTGGATTATGCCATACTCGCCAATATTGTCCAAAGCCTTTGAGACTCATATCAGTGTGGAATATTGTAACTCTGTGAAGTCGATAAAGTACATAAATGTATGTTAATATGTTAACAAAGGTAGCGATACGGCTGTCTTCGCTGTAACCAATGCAAATGATGAAATATCACAGTACCAGATCGTCGTCGCTATGTAAGAAGCAACGAAGCAATTTGGCGTATCTTTTCATTTGCGATCCATGAAAGACACCCTACAGTAGTCCATTTGGCAGTCCATTCAGAAAATGGTCAACGAGTTTATTTTAATGAGTCGACCGCGGCAGACAGAGCGGCATGTCTACCGTCGACAACATTGGCAAGCTTCTTCACAGTCTGTCAAAGCGATGATTTTGCTCGCACTTTACTGTATGCTGACATGCCACGCTATTCTACATGGAATGCATCATCGAAATCGTTTCAGCGTCGAAAACAAGGAACATCAGTTGAAGGGAATCCAAATGTATTTGCTTCAGAGTTCATACGCTCTGTTTCCCCTCGAATGACTCCCGTCGAGGTGTCTACTGCAACTTTATTATTTCCAATGTCTAACAACTGCTTCGCAAACACATTTGCAGTTTCATCATGTTGCAATAATACTCGCATGTTAGTTGTTAATTGGAGTGACTTTACGTAACGCCACGAATTTGATGACTTTAGGCATGCATTTAGTTCAGCTACAGCTACAGTTGATCGGGGAATAACTGGAAGAGTCTGACGAAAATCACCTGACAACAGAATCATGACCCCACCAAAAATATTTTGATTGTCACGAAGATCTTTCAACGTTCTGTCCAGTGTTTCCAGTGACCTCTTATGGGCCATTGTGCATTCATCCCAAACAATCATTGCGCTATTTTCGGCGATGTTGCAAATAGGTGTTTCGGTGATTTGCATGTTTAGTGGCAATTTTAAGGCAGAATGCGCTGTTCTCCCGCCTTCAAGCAGATTCTCAGCTATTCCAGGTGAGGCCAACCTGTGATCCTCACCAATAGCAACGAAGTTAAGAATGTTTTTCCGGTTCCTACGGGAGCATCGAGGAAATAAATTCGACCAGATTCACTGCTCACAGCTTCTATCAAAGTGTCGTACTCAATTCTTTGTTGTTCATTTAATTGTGGAACACTTGATCGAACTGTTTCGGCCAATACTTCAATGTAGTATTGTTGCTCTCTTTGCAGCTCGTGGTTTAATGCATCGTGCATATGACGATTGGGTGCTGTCATTCCCAAACACGACAATATTTTATTTGCTATCAACAGACAAATATCTTTTATCAAGATCAATGTCTCATTATAAATTTCTTCAGTCATTTGTAGTGTAGGATTCAAAGTTTGAAGCACACGAAGCAAAATATCTTCAGACATGTCATCTCTATACTTAACCCACAAATCTAACAAAACAATCTAAGTTAACAATAAATTAATTACATTGCTAATAATTTTTATAGCTATAGCTGCTAGGGCTTTCAGCTTGCATATTATAACATTACCCGCTACGTCTATAATCTGCGGCGGTATGGTCACATATCTAATTTTGTACCACGTATCTCTGGCTGTATCCTCGACAGCTTACTAGACTTCCGTTCGGTGAGCTATCTGCATGAAATCATTCAAACTCAACTACCCGATTATTTACATGCTAGGCTAAACTTCCCTTGTTCAAGAAAGTCCTTAATACTTATACAACCTCGATGTAAATATCTTATAACTGAGCGTCAATTTTTTGTCCTCGTTACACGCCTCTGGAACTCCCTACCTATTGCGATGAGAAGTATAAGAAGCACGAAAAGGTTTAAATCATAAGTTTTCAATTATTTGGCAAATCGTTGGTGATATTAACTAGGATAGTCACTATTTTTAGTTATGTTTTTTTTTCTCTTCTTTTTCATTATATTTAAAACTTATGTACATTTTGGAAATACCTTCATTTTTTTTTTAGCTTTATTTTTCTTAATTCTCTTTTTTTAAATTTTCTTAATTCTTTTCTATTCCATAAAATTTAAAATTCTTAAATTAATTTAAAGGCTTGCAGAATTTTATAAGACTTCGTCCTACTTTGTAAGCGATTTTGAAATAAATAAATACAAATACAAATACAATACACGAATACAGTGTTTTTATTGCTTTTTGTATCTTTCTCGTATGTTGGGGCCCCAGTTCAGTTTTTTGTCTAAGATCACTCTCAAGTATCTTGCTCGATCAGAGATCTTAAGTGGGGTTCCATTTATCCTTGGCATCTCAAAGGTAGGTAGTCTTCTATCCGTTAAGAATGCTTAAATGCAAAAGGCCAAGTTTTTTCATGACCATAAAGAAAGGTAGAAAAGCACATTAGCACATTAAGAACTCCGCCATGTCATCGGTTCCAACGCTCGTCTTCAATGCTCTCCGTATGTCAGCTCCAAAGCCAATTTACTGGCTACCGAAGCAAACACGTCTTTTAAAGTTTTGCTTAACGAGTTGTGTTGAACACCTAGATTCACTGAAATTATTCGAAAATGTGTTACCGTACAGCGCTATTTGCTTCAATTCGAACATCGCAATTTATTATTTCATTGACGATCCTGACAATGATTTTCACCTAGGCCTTTTACTACAAACCGTAGGTATAGATTATGATTTGAGCATCTGCACGAATGTGCAATCGATGTGTACATTGAAATAATAATAATAATAATGGGATGCGTGAAAATTCTGAGGGACACTTTCACGAAATTCTCCTGAAGGCCATAGAAGTATCTGAAGCAATTGGAGTAAAACTAGAAACTCCTATATAAGACAGCAGTAAAACCGTGACAATCACGAGGGCAACAAAGAATCTCTTTTCGTAGATCAACCTTCATTGGTGGTACCATCAGGGTTGCGAGTTTATGAATTAAAAAATCCGTAAGCTATAAGCTAATAGTAAGCTTCAGAATTGAAAAATATTCAATTCACAAGCTAGTTTGTGAATTGTGAATTGAGAAGAATTCAATTCATAAGCTAGTTGGAGAACTGTGAATTGAGAAATTTCAATTCATAAGCTAGTTGGAGAATTAAGATAAGAATAAGCTAGCTTATGAATTGAAAAATATTTAATTCACATGCTAATTGCTAGCTTATGAATTATCCGGAATACGAATTGGAAAACATTCAGGTAATTCATAAGGGTGTGAATTGATTTTTTTCCTATTCATAATAAACTCATAAGCTAGCTTATGAATTGGATATTTTTCAATTCATAATTCAGAAATTAGGTTGTGAATTGAATATTTTTCAATTCATAAGTCATTAGCTAGCTTATGAATTGAATATTTTCAATTCATAATTCACTAACTAGCTTGTGAATTGAATCTTTCTCAATTCATAATTCTCAAACCAGCTTATGAATTGAAATTTCTCAATTAACAATTCTCCAACTAGCTTATGTATTGAATTTTCCTCAATTCACAATTTACAAACTAGCTTGTGAATTGAATCTTTCTCAGTTCATAATTCCCAAACTGGCTTGTGAATTGAATATTCTCCAATTCACAATTCTCAAAATAGCTTGTGAATTAAATCCAGACTTAAGCTATAAATTAGCTTAAGCTTTTACAACCCTGGATGGATAGGATGTGCGTCTGTTAATACAGAGGTTCGTGGTTCGAATCCCAACAGTGTTTTTTCACGGGTATCGCCTTTCGCGAGGAATTGGCAAGTCCTCCGTTAGTATTCATTGCCATGAAAAGCGTTTTCTCGATTAGCCGTTCGGAACCGGCAAAAAATTGTATGTCCCCTCCATTCCCTCACAAGGGATGGTTGTGAGAAACGCGCTAGGCCCTGGGGCTCCTCGCTCTGTTGCGCCACCCTTTTTATTTTAACCTTCATTTCATTTATGAGAGAGAAACGCGCTAGGCCCTGGGGCTCCTCGCTCTGTTGCGCCACCCTATTTATTTTAACCTTCATTTCATTTACGGATCACTTTTTGCACAACTACGATCAAGATTTCGGCACCATTATTGTGAATTATTGTCAAACATCCAATTATCTTGCCAACACAATGTCCTGAATTCGATGCAGATGGAATTCGCTATGCTATGCAAGTTTTTGAAAAACATTGGCCAAATGATGTTGTTGAAGAAATCAGAGCTAACCTCACCATGTGAAACTCATTTCATGTATTTTTTCACCAGAAAAATCTCGGCATTGATCTTTACTCTCTTCTAATTTTCCAGTGAAAAGGACAGTCTTGGAAGATGTCAGTGGAAAGCAGAGCAAAATCATTCATTGATAAGGTATCAACACCATTTATCGGTTGCTACGAATTTGCTCAACGCTTCCAGTGTCAGTAGCTTCGACTGAACGCTCGTTTTAACTCTGCTCTGGTTGAAGACGTATCTCCGAAACAAGACAGGCAAGGATTGACTGAGTGCGTTGACGTTGTTGAACGTGCACTGAGACACGAACGAAGATGTAATCAACATCATGGCAAAAAAGTCAAGAAGAATATATATAATGTTATGAACTTCTGTTGAAAAAAGTTTAAATTAATCAACAAACATGTCTATCTACATTTATGTGTATAGATGTTTTGAAAACCCTCTCAAAAAAAATTTCTGGATCCGCTCCTGCAAAACATCGTTGGTTATTATTTAGAACTGAACGCTCTCCGTATTATGAGGAGGAAGTATAACGAACAGTCTCTGAAATAAAAATAAATAAATAGGGGGGGGGGGGGGGGCGCAACACAGCCAGGAGCCCCAGGGTTCAGCGCATTTTTCTCAACCACTGCCATGTGAGGAAATGGAAGGGACCTACAATTTTCTGCCAGTTTCGAATCGAGAAAGCTCTTTTCATCGCAATGAATTTACAATCAGAGGACTTGCCAATTCCTCGCGAAAGGCGATACCCGTGGAAGAAACATTATTGCCTCTGTTGGGACTCGAACCACGAACCTCCGGGTTAACAGGCGGGTATGCTAACCTTCACGCCTTGGGTGCCACAGTTCCTGAAATACTCGTTTGAAAAAGATGTAAGTGACGCGTTTATCCAAGAGCAGAAGACAAGAAAAGCATAACCACCTGTGATGGATGATGCTCATATTTTATTATGCTTTTGTATCAAAATTTTGCATTGAATTTCAGTAGTTGTGTTGACCCAAGTGGCCCCAGGATACAAAAAGGAAGAAGTAATTGCATCGCTTTTTTTTGCAACAAAATTTCCTCAACCCTCTATTGAAATTACCAATCGCTCTTCTTTCCTCAAGCAATCAAATGGTAGAGCTAACTCGTCTCGCAAGCAAAACTCATCCATTTTCATCTCTTTAAATTGTTTTGGGAAACAACTCTGAAGAAATAATCACTTCATGAAAGCTAATAAAAGCAAGTCTCTTGTTTTTAAAACCCAACAACGTTTCAGATTACGTACCTCTGGGAAACCAGCTCATATCTACTTCATCAAAAGAAGATAGATTATGCCCAATGTACCATAAACACATTCCCCCAAGTCTATTATTTATGAGTTTCAAAATAAGGTTCTATCGCTCCACACACCTGAACGTACACCCTGAACCTTAATTCCCCTAAGGTTGCACATCATTTATCACTTGCCAAATTTTTTATTGTCTTTGGCTTTAAAATCTGTTTGGCATCTTTCAAGTCAATCATCCAAAAAACTATCCTTCATCACAAAAAAAGCGTTCTAGGAATCGTTTTTGTTTAAGGATATTTCTTGAGGGCAAAAGTACAACATCGTTGTCTGGGATATAATCTTTCTACCTACAGGTGTATGATAGGAGATAATAATTTATCGCATGTACCAAATAATTCTCACAAAATCACCTCGCTTAAGAAACAAGACAGCACGTCTAAATAAGCTTTTCCCAAGGAATTCCTGAGAAGCACCTTCTCCATTAGCACTTAATTAATAGCACACGTATATTACATCAATTAGCACGTACAGCGAGCACCTAAAAACGTTGTAATACATGTATCAAAAAGCTGGCAGATTTTTCGCCTGTTGGACTGTAATTTCGTGAGCATCATCGAGTTCCCTGTTTGGTCATACAGTAAAACGCAACGGTTTGATAGCAAATTTTGGACTGTAGGACAAGAAGACATCCTTTGCACTAAATGAAGTCCTGGAGTGCGAGTTGTTATTAGCCAAAACAGGACTGTTGAACCTGAAATATGATGTTAGGGAAAATAACGCGATATGTGGTAGAGGGCAGGTTCGATGTTGACTTTCAAGTTTATGTTCGACTGCTTAGCTTGTTCGATGGAGGTTTGATGTGGGGAATGACTAAAACAGACTGCACGTGGGTGTTTGGTGAAATTGAAATGAATTGAACCACAGGGCTTGGTGAAATCATCCAAAATATTGAATGAGAATTGAATTTGAATTGCTTCCTCCCCAAAAGAGAGCAAAGAGCATGTACCGGTTTTCAATCAAATTGAGTCCCTCAACAGGTTGTGTTTACTTTTTTTGAAATGTGCTTTTTGTTGCAAGGATTGTATGTATAGTTCAAAGGGAAACATCTTCGTAAAAAGTCTGTATTAAAATGAGCTGCAAGATAACGAGATAAAAATTCACAGACACATGAAAAATGTCATCCAAGCTAATTAGGGTAGGAAGAGGATTCCTTATCATCTTAAAGTTGGTGTCCCTTGTGATTATGACATTGACTTGACGTTTGGCATTAGGCGACCCAGATCCTCTTGTGATTATCTTGTGACAGGTTGAGATTAAAATTGTTAAGTTAACATTGAAATTAAAAACAAATTCAAATAGTCCATAAAATTTGTCCCCCCCTTTTTAAATAAACGAGAGTGGGCAAAGTGATGAGTCAATAAAAAATTTTACTAATAAATGGAAACTTAGAAAAGAAATCAAAAAACTTCATAATCGATCAGGAGTTGGTTTAAAACAGAAAAACAAAATTATATTTAACTTTGAAAATCTTAATTCATCTGTGGACATCAGTGCCCTATTTCACCAACTCACAAATTTGTAATTACAAGTGCTTTTTAACAAAGTTTGTGAGTTTTTGTAAAAATGTTGCTTCACCAAACTTTGTTAATTACAATATTGCAGTTGTATTTTACAAAAGGAAATTTGTGGAAAAATTTCCTTTTCGGTTTCACCAATACAAAATTAAAGTTGTACTTTACAAGTAACAAACTTGTTAATATAACACTAATTTGTGAGTTTTCATTTCACCAAAGAAAATAGACTTACAAAATTTGTAAAGTTTGTAGGAATATTCTACAGGTGAAGTTAGACGTGTAATTTTTGTAACAAATTTGTAATTCTTGTAATTCTATAATGTCTTTACGACAAAGCCATAGCAGCAGCGATAGTAGGCAAAGTGATGATAGTAAAAAAAGATTTATCGCCCGCGTGTAAATTATGATATATTTGAGTTATTTCATTTTAATGAAAAATTTCGTCTCTGTCGATGCAAGGCAGAGGAAATAATTTTAATTATTGGACCCTAAATAGCTCACTCGAGTGAAAAAACTGTGCTTTTTCACTAAGTCAGCAGTTTCTAACAGCTTTGCGTTGGCTAGGGAATGGAGGACAATACCATGGAATTGCCGATATGCACGGGATTTCTAAGTCAACCGTTTTCGGATGCGTACATAGAGTTTGCACCGTAGTCGTCAATTTAATGTTCGAAAACGTAATATGCTGGACTAACGAACATCAAAATTTCTAGTCTTTATTGATGAGAAGCGCTTGAGACTGCAAAAAATTAAGAATGTTTTCCCATTCTCTTACTTTGTCTGAATGTATCAAGTAATCGGAAAACTTTCCGAACAATATATCTTTTTTGTCTCTTATCAAAGAGGCTACAAATATTATATTTTCCTTGTTCACTTTGATGTCTATGCAGCACATTGTTCAACAATATTTTGAAAAAACTGTTATAATTAACAAGTTATTTTTGATGCCGGTGCAACAGGAATTTTGAACGCTTGTGGCCTACAAATCTTTTTCCTACAATATTATTAGGATCGATCACAAGTTTGTGAACTAAAATCTTGCAATTGGTGAAACAAAAAACGGGTTTACAAATTTGTAATTGTGAACTACAATTACAAATTTGTGGTTGTAACTTTCATTTTGGTGAAATAGGCCACAGGACGTTCGTGTATCTGAACTAGACTCTTCAAATCTCCTATCTCTAAAAAAAGAAGGGAGTGATGGAATCCCAGTTGAGTTCTTTAACACTTTGAGTGCCAAGCCAGTTTCACATTTTGGTTTATGCTAGGCCAAAGTAATTTTTTCGAATTTTCTGTACTTAAGTGTAAAGCAGTTTCCAACCAATCCCGACCTTTTTTTCGTCATATCTGTGTGATTCTAACGGTATTTGTGTGTCGCACGTTTTTGTACGACGTGGCCATGTAGTAAGAAAATATTTGTTGAAGCCACGTCGTACGAAAACGTAAAGTTATCCTACGACCACGTAAGTTGAATCAAAATGTTCACCAGAAGCCAAACAATCAGAAACCCATACAAAATCCAATATATCTACTGTCGCACAAAAAAGTACGACATGGCCTGTTAGGTATTGCACGAGAATGTGCAACGCTGCTTCTGAGGAACTATGAGGTGTCGCACGAAAACGTATGACACGGCATTCAAAGTGTTAAGGGAGGAAATCACAGTAGAAGTTGCAATTTTTGGAAAAAAAATTTAGCTTTTTAAAGGTGCTTCAGGGTCTTAAAAACAATATACCTTTCGTTTTGGCCAGTATGGCTGCAAAATGTCTCGAGAAAAGAAAAAAAAAATAAAGAAAAAATAAGTAGGGTGACGTAACAGAGCGATTAGCCCCTGGGCCTAGCGCATTTCTCAAAAACATGCCTTGTGAGGTAATGAAGGGGCCTACAATTTTCTGTCGGTTATCATGACAACGAATTTACTAACGGAGGACTTGCCAATTCCTCGCTAAAGGCGATAACCGTGGAAAAACATTTTTGCCTCTGCTAGGATACGAACTTCGAACTTCTGGGTTAGCAGGTGGACATGCTAACGATCACGCCACGGGTACCGAAAGAAAAAAAAGTGCATGTCAATAGGAAGGCGTTGATCTATAAACCTGAGTCAATGGGTATGTCAAGAAAGTTTCGTTTTCGTATTTGAAATTTTTGGCGGCAATGAGTACTACGCATTGGGATGGATTTTAGTTGTCGGAGTGTTTCGCTGCATCTGCAAGTGTCCCACAGGGATGTATTCTAGGCCCTATCTTTCCCGCTTTATTCATCAATAGTCTAGTATGTGATATTCACCAAGGTGGAGTGATATTTACTGAAAATCTAATAAGAGTCCTGTTTTACCCTGATGACTTAGTTTCTTTAGCAAGTAATCTTTTCACATTTCGGCGTCAGATTAATACGTTGAAATCGCATTGCGAAACATGAGATCTTCATATCAACGCTCAGATGGCCAAAGTTATGAACTTTGAGAGTCGACAGAGAGGAAGACATCGCGTTGAAAACTGGTATAACTTAATAATCAGCTTAAAGAAGAAGTGAGTGAGGCTAAGTAATTCGCATTTTGTTTATACCAGGGCTTCTTAAACTTTTATCATTCACGACCCCATTTATGATTGCGAGTTTTCTGGCGACCCCATATAAATATGAAAGAAATATAAATAAGTATTTTCTGTTGATTTATTTACTAGGTAACAATTTAAATGTACATATGTATGAAAAGATAAAGTTTTAGAATTCATTTAGAAACACAGAAATAAAAATAAAAGGGAGTTCTGATCGTCTTAGTTCGCACGAAAATATTCGAACGCAGTCGTTGAGTGGTAAGTATTAATTTTAAATTAAATTAATGAGATGGATGTGCCTGTTTTTTATTGCATAGCAAATTAAGTCTTGGTGGAATGTTTGAAACTGCTGGACGTAAGACCTCTTTAACATTTTTTAGCGATGAACGATATTCGGATTTAATATGTGTTAAAGCCGAGAAAGTGACTTCACATAAATATGTGGTGTTGAATGGCAGGAGAACATTTAAAGTAATATCAGCGATTGTAGGAAATTCAGTTCTAGTGCCGATCCAAAATTCAGTCAAGGGCTTTTTTTCAAATTGTAGTTTTAAGTTTGAGCACCAACAAGCCTCGGATACGGACGGATTTACTGATGACGAACCTAGCAAACGAAAAACGGACAACGAACTTCGGATCTGTACGTGGAATGTTAGGTCCCTTAATAGACCACGTGCAGCCGAACAATTAGCGGAAGACCTCAACTGCTACAAAGCAGATATTACCGCTATTCAAGAAATACGATGGGATGGACCAGGTAGACGCAATTACAAACATAAACATATATTTGGATATTTGCTTGTCGAGTTGAAGGAAATATAAAAAAAAAAAACTTATTAATTTTTTCTGAAACATATGCATTGTGCAGAGGCTAAAGTAAACATTATATAGCATAGCATAGGTATATCATAATTTGGCATGGGAAACCTCCCCTTAAATATTTAACTTGAAAATCTCTCGCGACCCCAGGATTTTCCTACGCGACCCCATTTGGGGTCGCGACCCATAGTTTAAGAAGTCCTGGTTTATACCAATCTTAAACCTTGGTAAGCATGCAAAAGTATAAAGTAGTGAAGCTAAGCTTGAGTTGAAATTGATGATGTCTGATTTCTTTACCATTCTGGGTATTGATTTATATTTAATGCAAAGGTCTACACCTGTATGTGTTATGGTGGTGGAGTTAACCAACTTGAAGAATTCGTAGCTGCTCTAAAATTTATCTTCAAGCGACATCCTGTTCACGACTCGCAAGAATCAATGCTGTGAAGAGATTTGACGTAGGAAACCAACCATCACAAGGGATTGCCAGTGCCTTCTCCAATCGAGTGTCCCTCTAACTATCCTTGGATCTTATCAGAACCGCACCCTTTGCTGTTCTGGGCTGAATTTGGCCTCCCAAATGAACCATGTGGTATGATGAAGATTGCAGGCAGGCAATTGCAGCCAAACAAAACGCACGACAAACTTTGATACAAAAGTGAACAAAAGCTGCCTTCGATCAGTATAACGAGATTTACAAGAAGCAGCATGAGATGACAGGAACGATATTATGAAGTCTTACAATAAAGTAAAAACTTCTTGCCAGTTTGGTAAATCCTGAGCTCAAGCCAGTAAAGAACAACAGGGAGAGATATTCAACAGAGTCGCACTCGCTAATGAAGATCTGGATGGAACACTTATGCAGACTGCTTAACAGCGATGAAGACACTAATTCCGCTGTCAGGTAGAATGCCACATTCAACTTGGACGATGATCAAGAATGCCGTCCTCCTGACTTATAAAAAGTTAAGCTTGCCATATGCAAACTTAAATCAAATTAAACTGCAAATTACTTTTTATGTTCAAAAGAGTAAATGATAACTTAAAAAATTAGATGTCCTCAATCAAAGTGGGAATAATGTATTCTTTTTTGTTTCCACGTTTATCTCAAACTTCTTTAAATAGAGAGAAAAATCAAATCTATGCAGCAATACTTATGATAATAAAAAAAGTGCACCCTCGTTGATTTATTGAAACTTGTTGTATTCGAATTAGGGCTATAAAAAACCATTATTAATCGAAATTGTAAAAATAGTTGTGGTCCTCATGTTTCTCCTATCTTTTCCTATTATTCTCAATGCTGGTTTTAAATACCCATTATTATGCAACTAAAAGTGTCAACGACATCGAAAGCACCTAAACTGTGACGTAGAAAACAACTGCAGCCGCAGAATAAAGTACATATTACCTTGTTTTTTTTTATATAGCACAGCCATAGTGGCAATAGTAAAGAAAACGGCAGCAAGCATGGCAGGCAAATTTGCAACAAAGTGACAGTTAAGACATTTAAGATTGTTACCTTCACGATGGTGGCACTGCACATCGGATGTATAAAGAATCTGAAAAGCAATAAAAGCAAATGACAGTAATGACAGCAAATGCAATTTCACAGAAAGCCAAACAAAGAAAATAAGAGGAATAGGACCGTTCCTCCATTAAGTACATAGAAAATAGAGACATGGTGATAGTATAGTGCTAGTTCAGTGGTGCCCATGGCGTAATGGTAAGCATGTCTGCCAGTTACGTGGAAGGTTTGTATTTCAGATCACAGAAATATAAACAAAAATTTTTACGGGTATCGCCACTCGCAGGAAGTTGGCAGTCCTCCGAATGTGATTATACTGCCATTAATAGCGCTTTCTTACTTACCGTTAGAAATCGGCAGAAAATTGTAGTTCCGTGAAATTCGTTAGGACTCGACGCTTCAAAGTTTTGCTACGCCACCCCAGTCATTTATGTATTTACTAGCTCATCCGCCCAACGAAGCTTATGTCTTACTGTTAATAGTTTATTAGCTGCAGGAAGTGCACAATTTAGAGGCATTTTATACTATCTTAAATATAATAAAATGTTTTCTTTTTTCTTCCTTTTCTGGCATTACAAGCATAGTTATCTCGAAGGAATCATAGCTCACCAGCTTAACTGCTTCACACTAGACATCTGCTCTGGGGGTACGCTGCTTTGACCTAAGAATGCGTCGGCAAACCTCCTTGCATTTTTCCATGTCTGAGGCCAACCAAATCCATATTTCGTTGCATTTCTCTGTACCAGTATTGTTTTGGTTTGACTTTCTTTTTCATCCTTTGCAATTGTGTTTTGGTATGGCAAAACGTATATTTTTGGTATTTTTGTTATTATCGCATATTTTTTGACATTTGCGTAATTTGCTCCTTCTTAAGTATTTCACGTGGTTGCATATGTGTAGAATTGGGTTTAATTTGAGTATATTGCGTATTTTGTAACGTAATCTGCGTTATTTGTGCAGTTTGCATAGTTTGCGTTAGTTGCTTAGTTTGTGATTTTTGACTCAAAACAGATCAAAAGAGCTTGTATGTGTGTGCTTCATGGTGTGGATGAATCACTAGTTTCTTAGCAATGCTAATAATTTGAACCTTGACCGCTGAAGGGGAGTGTAGACAATATTTTGAAACATGAGTGAATAAGGGCTATTCACAAAAGGCAGCGCGCGTTCTATCGCCTCTTCTGTGGTGCATGCCGGTCGACTCTCCAAGTTGCGCTAGATCTAATTGACACCTGGGTGTGCCAAGGACAGTCTCTCCGTTAGTCCACTAAGGTTGTCCTCTCGTCAACACTTTTTTCCAAACGAAGTTAATCATCTTGGAGTAATCCTAGATAACAATCTTCTTTGACCTTAGCATGTCGAGTCGAAAACTGCTAAAGCACCCAGTCTTCTGGCAATGTAAGAGAGCCTTTGGTAAGAAATGGGGTCTTCACTGAAAACAGTCCTCTGGATCCAAGAAATGGTATTTCCTTACCTCCAAGCACGCACTTCGGGGGGATGATTTTGAGACTATGATTTGTGAATATGTTTTAGGCGTTGAAATTGAGTTTCAAGTGTTGTTCGTGCTCTTTTTCGTATTTTGATGCAACGCCGATGACATCAAAATAGGGAAATGCTAAGTCTTCACAACCCCTCAAGACCTTATACATGTGTCTTTGAACCATCTGAGCAGCGTTCCTCAGTCCGAACATCATCAAAAAAGCTTTTCAGAGTAAAGCTTTCAGAATAGACGAATTCAAAAGAACCGAAAGGCGTGGTTATTGCGGTCTTGTGAACGTTCTAGGGCTCAACAGGTATTTGGTGGATCGCTCTATCCAAATCAATCGTCATACCATCTTTAATTATATTGCGGAAGCTTGGTGACATTTTTCAGTCCTCGATAGTCACCGCTTGGACGCCACTCTTACCTTTGCTCCATCAAGTACCAGAACTATATTTTTTCGCGCTTTGAGTTTTACCCCGTTTAGACGGCGTGGACGAGAATAAACCGGAGCACCCTTGGATGAAAATTGGTCGCGATACGAAGGTGGCAAAACAGAAATATCTGCTCTACTGTTGAAGTATCGATAAAAAAATTATGTTTTGATGTCGTAAGCAATTAAACGTAAATTCCGAAAATCACCATTTTCCATGACCGTATCGGCTTATAAAATAAGCTTAGTCAAAGCAGTAATCTCTTCGTTAGACGCTTGTAACATTACTTGAACTTGAGTTTTGAGAAATTCATCTATTATTTGTGCACCTCCTAGCTCCTTGAGCTGATTGAGGAGCTGCGATGGCCCCTTGTCTCCTAGGTCCACTTCCGAAAGTAATTTTTAGATTTTTCATTGCTCGGAGTCACCAAAGCCTTCAATTTTAAATTTTTATTTTAAGCGGGTGGTTGCAGAACGGCATCAGAGACTTGCGTAATTACCTGAGACTCTGTAGCCCCAATAACTGTGTTGAATTTGGCAGTGTATTAATTTTGTTAATTTGGAACTGGGCCTCGATTTAAGCAAACTATATCTGTTGTTTCGCATTCGAGAACAGAGGGATTCGAATTGTAACACGAGTGGTGGTTTCTGAATTTCCTGTTATTTGCTCCTCTGGGTCCCCCTTTGTTGTATCCAGCATAGAGTCATCTTGCTCAGTTCTATCGTCGTGTACGTGTTGCATTGCACTATTTTTATAATTTCTTAACGTGAAGACGGGGTCACCAATTAGGGATTCTGAAATAATTCTACTCGATTATTTTTCCAAAGATCCAATCTATTAAAATCCCATATTTAATTACTTATAGCTAATTCAGATATGACACGCGTTTTTATATCTTTCGATTAAGCGCACCGGATGTATGTGACGTTAGAAGAAGTGACTATCAGCTAATGAGAATGCACGTACATGCATTGCCTGACACACTTAGACCCCAAGGATCCATTGTGATACCAGAGAGATCAGCAAGTTAATCACCTACTAATCCCTAAAAACCCGATGTGAGATTATTGAGTTGATCACCCATTAATCTGTCATTTCGGGACTAGCCGATAATCACCCGCTAGTCAATCACCAGGGTCTATGTAAGCTAAGTCGCTAGTATCGTCGAAGAAGAATTCAAAAAAAAGAAGAGTTTTCTTCTTATGAAGTAGTGCAGGGCATGAGCAAAGAAGGTGTTGAACGGTTTCTTCCTCTTCTTCGTCCATGCAGCTTCTGCAGAAATCATTGGAAAGCACACCAATTCTTTAGGCGTGTCTCCCTATTAGACATTGTCCCGAAAGAACACCTATGATAGAACCTAGATACATGTGGTTTAAGGTCAACAAACTCTTCGAGCGTTTTGAGTCTACTCTACACACGGCCAATGATTTTTGATTGCAAGGCAGTTTTTATTTTAAGTCCATCAAGTGTTATCCTTAAAGTGTCTTTTCTAAGAAGGAGCTTACATGTAGCGATGGGTGCACCTTTGTTGTTCCATTCTGAGCGTAGGGAAGTGGTCGTGCCCTTTTTGGCTAGTTCGTCTGCCATACAGTTGCCTGGTATGTCCCTGTGTCCCGGCACTCATTAAATGTGAATGTTGAATGTCTCCCTCAGTTTTTTACCTGATGGATTTTGTAGAGACAGAGGCAAGAGATTTAAGGGCTGCTTGGCTGTCCGAGAAGATTCGAATATCCGTAGAGGATATGACATTTTCTTTGACCCAAGACAGCACTTCCTTAATCACCAGAATTTCCACTTGGAACACACTACACTACAATGATCGGTTTAGCGGAAGACAAGGCTGAGATTCAATTTTGCTGAGTAGATTCCAATTCCTACACCTTCGCTGGTTTTTGAACCATAGGTGTAGAAGTGTATTGCTTCATTTTCCAGGATTGTACGATCCTCCCATACAGATCTCGAGGGGATGGTCATTTGGAAATTATTATCAAACACCAGTTTGGGTGGGGTGTAGTTGGATCGATTCTTTTGGAATTTAAAGTTATTTAGAATGGTTGTGTGATCGATTTGATTATTGGTCCACTAGCTCTGAGTCGAGTAGCTGAGCTAGCTGCGACTTGTTTGCTGAACATATCTAGGGGTGTGAGATCTAGTAGTACACTAATACACAGACTAGCCGTTCTTTGAACTTTGGCCAGCTTGTTGTGTTGTAGTTGATCATCTTGTCTAGTGCGGTCCACCAGACAATCACTCCGTATGTGAGTATCGGTCCTATTACCGAAGTAAACAGCCAATGGGTGATTTTGGGAGAAAAAACCCATTTCCCACCAATGGCTTTTTTACAAGAAAAGAGTGCCACGTTGGCTTTATTTACTCCTTCCCCGAAATTGGTTTTCCACGTCAGTTTTTTGTCAAAAATAAGACCTAGATATTTAGCTTGATTTGACAGTGTGAGAGTTACCCCTTCAATAGTTGGTGATTTGAAGTCCAGAATTTTGCATTTCTTCGTAAAGAGAACCAAATCCGTTTTGAAGGAATTGATATTCAGGACACAAAAGAAATGTCAAATATGATTACGTTGTACATTAAGAACAGACAATTTAAAGATTTTAGATTGAAGTGTTGGAGGTCGCCACAAAGTGAACTATTCAATTCAAAAGTCGAAGACACTTACCTGATTTCCCAAAAGCACTTTGTATATTTAACAAACTAACTTCAGTTAAACTTAAATGCGTTGCTTTAAAACCGCAAGCAACTGTGCTTTCCATTTGAATATCGGACAAGGTTTTCCTTCATTGTATAACTACATATTTTCCTTAATGCTTCTCACTTCAGTGAAATTACTAGAAAATTGATTATTAACAAAATTAAATTATCTGTCAAAAGCGAAAGAAAAACAAAAAAGTTTCTTAACTAAATTGCACTTGAGTTGATTGATTGTTTAATTACGCCACATTACACAAAGTTATTGTAGCTCTCTTTGTGGTTTTATCCTTCTACTGCAAACACCAAAGATGTTGTAATCGAATTCAACGAGTCTAACTGTAATATTATACCAACTCTTTTTTTGGCTTTCAAAATTTGAATAAATTCACTCCAACAATTAAAAGGTTTCTTATGCTTTAACAATTCAATCAGAAAACAACAACATTGTTAGAGCGCTTATCCTTCCAGCTCCATACAATGGCACTTCTAAATTGTTCAATATGAATTCAAATTGCCACCTCCTTGTTCTGATTAAATGTTTCCCAGAAAATTTATGCAAATTATATTCATCTGTGAAAACTAAAAGTAATCACAGTCAGACAGACGAAAATTCTGTCATAAGAAAAATCAGTGCTTATTTTGCCTAGACATTGAATTGGAGCAGGTACAACTGTATTATGCAAATGAGTTATTCTTAGCCCATCATTTCCTATTCAGAAGACGAAACTATTCCTTAAGGTGTAATGAGCGAAGAAATTTGAGCATCTGCAATGTTTTCATTTACATAGAACGAGTTCTCATAAATATTTGCTACATTTGCCATTTCCGCTGATGATATTTAATTTGCTTCTATTGTGTTCAAGCTAGAGTAAATCCAAAAGACTGTGTCCTTGGAACGAAACAAGGCTTTAAATTCGATATATTGTGACAGTAATCAGAATTACCAGTGATTAGAGAATTCACTAGGGAGTTTTAATTTGAAACTTAACTACACTACTGTCGTGCTCTTGTTCCTGAATTGCCCTAAATCACAGGGTTAATTGCATAAGATGCAACGAACCGCTTGGGAATATGGGTTCATAGAGAGTGAGAAGTTTATGTGTCTCTGTTGGGCAGCTGTTAAAAATACCTCCATAGAAAAAAGAGTCTGGAAACTATCGGCACTCCCAACAATTTACTTTCACAGGTTTTTTGAAGCTAGAAACGCAATTACAAAAATGTAGTTTTTAGACAATTTCAATCTAGGTTCATTGAGCCCTCAAGCCCTTTGGTGATATTTCAGTGGCAAGGAAATATACTCACGGAAATCTGTTCCATATCGCAATCAATTTCCACTTTTGGTATAAGAGCGTGTTCTAATCTTCAAGTTTAAGTTGATTTCCACACATCAGAAAGACATTTAAGCCTTGAGAATATGGATTCTACAACGAAACAGATTTTTTTTCATACTCGCTCGATTGCGAGAATCCTCAAAGATCTCAGTATAATCCGCAGGTCCAGATGGTATCCCCACCGTTATTGTGAAGAAGTTGTTCTTCTATGCTGGCAAAACCACTGCGTAAAGGCTAAGGCCACGCAGTCAGCGATAAGCGAGCGAGCGATTGAACGATCAGCGATTAAGCGACAAAGTCGAGCGACGGGCCACTCGTTTCGTGAGCGACATTTCTTTAGCGATTAGTTGTTAAAATGCCGTTGTCAAGAGCCCTACGTTTATATTTGTTGTATCTTCTCTATCTGTTGCTCTTGACGCTAAGCGATAAACTAAAAATTAGAACAAGTTTGGTGACAGAGCGACGTCGTTCAGTCGCTTAAAAAAATCGCTCATTCATCGCTCAATGCATGGCCAGTTCAATGTAATTTCATTTGTTTTAATTTTTTCATGTCGTTCAGTCGCTCGCTCGCTCGCTTATCGCTGACTGCGTGGCCTCGGCCTAAGGCTCCGGCCACGCATTGAGCGACTGAGCGACAAATCTGATCGATGGGTGGCCTTTTACTAAACGACGTCGCTGAGCGATTAGATGGGAAAATGCCATCGTCAAGTGCGATTCGTCGTAGCTTATTAGTTGGAAGTCGCGTTCATATTTATAGATCTTTAATAAGATCGAGAATCCGTAGATTTGGTGTACACTTCATAAATCGTAAAAGGGCAAATTATGGTGAATTTCATAATTTATATCAAAATCTTCGCAGATTTCCAGATCGATTTTGGCAAAATTGACGTATTTAAGTATCATCTTTTGATTTGCTGATGGAAAAATTTCGACCAAAATTAACAAGACAAAAGAAAGCAATTAGTCCAGAACAAGGACTGATTTTATGTTTAAGGTTAGTTCTTTTTTTTTTTTATTCCTTATTTGTATTCTTAAAACCCTTTACTAAAGTCGTGGGTCCAGTGGACCCACACACAATCTATAAATGTGTATAGAAAACGGAACAGTCACCGCAGCTCTCTCAACTTCTCAGTACCTTCCTACAGTAAGCCAATGTATGTGAGAAGGACGCATTTAGCTCGCTTCACCTTAGGTGTGTTTTGGCGTGTACATGGGTCCGCTGGACCCACAACTTTACTTACGTTACTTTATTTCGGCTACTCATTTTATTTATTATTTCAGTTTATTGTAATGTTTCAGCTGATTTAGAATTGCAAATCAAAGAAGTTTTTCTGCATATCCCGAAAACATGTTGGAGCAACAGCTGTTTATGGAATTTAACAACGAAGAAAAGGAAATTGATCTAAATTCTAGCAATTATTCGGAAAAACGATTTCTCTGCCGGCAGTGACGACGATTTGGTATTGAAATAATCACCATTCAGACTCAGAATTGTCTTCTGAATAGTCAGAAAATGGCCAAGATGACGAAAGAAACAAAAGAAAAGGTGCTGTTTGTGTCTGGCAAATAAAAAATCGAAGACGGTACATTTGTGTGCTAAGTGCAAGCTGCCCATTTGTATGGCCTGTTCGAAAAAAGTATGTTTTCAAGTTCTTAGCTTGTCTGACTTTGACCATTGCCAAAATATTTTCAGAAGCTGATTTTAATTTTTTGAATTTACAGTTTTGAAGAATTGGTTTTAAAATTGCAAAAAAATCTATTGATGGATTTTTAACTTTGTTTTTAGTATTTAATTTTAAATTTTTTTAAACATACTACTTTTAAACTATATAAATTGAGACTGCTTGACGATAGTGCAAATTTGAAGTACAAATGATAGTTCCTGTGTTTGGTTTCTTAAAAACTTGTTTGTTATTGTTTAAGTATGAAGTTTGATAAAAAAAATTTATAAAATATATTATACCTTTTTTTTATTGACATTTAAAACGGCTTGGGTCCACTGGACTCACGACTTAAGAAGCGTAGGAAATAATCACGACTTTAGTTAAGGGTTAAGTTTTGTCAATACAATATTTTGAATGTCAGTTCTTATCTCAAGTTCTTCGAAATTATTAATTTGTGCCATAAATTGCAAAAGACTTTTGGAAAATTGAAATTCATCATTATCCTCTTCTTTTTTTCTACCTCTTGCTTTATCGGTGAAGAAATGGATTATCGATCCTTGTTTCGGAAAAATATATTGCGGACCACAACCACAGGTCCGGTTTTAATAAAAGAAAGTTTTAAGTTAGATATAAAAAAGTTTATTCTGTCACGGAGTACAATTAGAAATGAACTAGCTAGATCCAGTTTAAATTCAAGAAATCTTTCGTGTGATATTCAATAATGCTAACTATGCTAAATGCAGTTCCCATGCATTAACTCGCTTCAAATTTCCCGGTGGGAACGATTGCCGATGATCGTGGCGCGTGTGCAACGTATGCACTTTTTATGGTTGGGCAATGCCTCACCGTGATAACTGTGACATTTTTATTTTTATAATCCTTGTGGGTATCCTGCCATAGCACTGGGAGACTTTGGACAGCAGAAATTAAATTTTCAGTGTTCAATTTTATTCGTTTTCCTTTTTCGTCGCTTAGCGATCGACTGGCAAATTAAAACAGATTTGATTGCAGAGCAACGTTGCTCTATCGCTTAAAAAATCGCTCAGTCGCTCAGGATTTATTCCATACGATTTCATGTGTTAAATTTTTTTTGCGTCTCAGCGACTCGTCGCTCATTGCGTGGCCGGAGCCTAAGATATTCAATCTTTCCTATTCCTCTGGGAAAAGTGCATTTGTCCAGCCTGTCCCTAAAAAAGTCGAATCCTCATCCCCTCTAATTTTACTGACCAATTGCACTTACGTCCCATCTTTCCAAGGTCACGTAAACGTTGATAAATCGTCAACTCATGAAATATTTTGAAGAACATAAACTTCTTAAACTGTTGGAGCTATGCTGCGTGCCGTTTTGAAAAGTCGTGTTTCGTGGAAAACGAATTTGAAGTTCTAAAATTCATTTTCTTTACACGTGTAAACTGCAGACACGTACTTCACTAACGTACTATTGATTAGAAATGCTGCTAAAAATGCTATCTTAATATGAATGCTCAATTATGACATCTGTTAGTGTATTTGAGAAGATAGAAATCAAATTGTAGGAGGCCTCCGACGCGCTTGGGAAAGAGCTCAAAATTACAAGAAAAAAAAAAAATACTTCGAAGTATGAAATTTTTTTCCCCGTATTCCAAAAGATTCAAAATATTTTTTAAGCCTAAAAAACAAAAATCGATTTTTTGAAAAATTTACAGTGGTGTTAATTGTTAAATTGTAATTCAATGCTGTCGACACCGGGTGTACATTTTGGTATGAGAAGTAAAATCTTGAATCTTTTTTCAAGATGACGGAAAATTCACATAGGCAATCTTGTTCGACAATTTTAAGTTCGGTTTACGGTTTTCTAGACTTTCCCTCCCCCACCGTCATATTCATATTCAGCTTTCTCGATTCATTTGCATTTCTAACATGTTTTTTTCCGACGTAACGACTTGACTAAATTGAAAAACACTATATACTAGAGAGCTATGACGGTCCATTCTTGTGCTGATATGTTGTATCCACCACTACCATTCCAATCTTTCGCATCACCAAATTTATCTTATTAATTTACACTCAACCACTACAACTACTAAACCTTCCTAAGCCGCTTTGTCTACCACTAAAAGAAATCGAAAGCATTCCCTTTTTTTCCATTAACGTTCGGGAAAAAGACGTTCACCCCAAACTACCCACATAGTTCTTTTCTCTGTGCTTACAGAAGTGATTTTATTTTTTTCTCACGGCAAATAAAAACGTTTTCATCGCAACAAAAAACATATTATCAGAAAAACTAATTATTCAGAAACACAATCAGAACAAAGTATCTATACAACGTTATGTAACTACATCGCCTAATTAACCTCACCTTGAGCTAATCAAGCCTTATCCTCAATGTGAATCTTAAATATCTAAAGAGAAAGGAAAACGAAACCAAAGCTGTTTGTGTTCTTCGTTTATACGCATAGTTGCAAAGTTTTACTCAGATGGGCAAAGGAATTTTCTAATTAAAATTCTTAGCACGTGAAATATGAAGCTGCGACTCGGGAGGATATGGCTAATGAGTGCTAAACTAATGTTGCTGATGCGAAAAGCGAGACCACTTTTGAAGTAAATTTATACCAGCAATAAAGTATAATAGGAGGAGTGCCATGTGCCATCTCAAACTGGTTTTATAGATTCCAGATTGAAAAGATACACTTGAGGGATAGTCTCATGTTCAAACGAATGACACACAAAGTGAGTGAAGTTTATTGATACAAACGCTGAGGCATTTACGTTATCGGGGGGTATTGAATGTTTCGGTTGTGGGAATGTTTGAATTTATTGAGCGTGTCTATGTTGAGCTTTAAAGTTTATGATGATGGAGAACATTTGTAATTCCCGTGAGAGCACTTGCGATGTGGAAAGTTGTGTCCACAGACACATCCGAAAATAATCCGTAAATCTATTTTATGTCACAACATCCTGTTGACATGTGTTTGAATATAAATTCGTATGATCCAAGAGGTGAATGAATTTCATGGTTCGACTGATAAATCGAAAGTCATGTCCTGTTACGAGTACATCGTAGAAACTAACTGCCATGCAAATTCTTGTCAACGATGCAAAGTAAAAGAACCTTGATTTCGTTTTTAAATTGGCGAAAAGATTGTGAAAAGCAGACTGCAGCAGGAATCTACCATGGTTGAGATAAGACAGTCCTTAAACTTCTTGCTACCAATAAAAAATGTACAAAAAGAAATTGTGTATATCGAACTGGAAATTGGTAACGAAAACAGATTTACTAGAACCTGTCTTATTGTGCATCAATCTAAAGCTTGTTTCTTTAAAGCCTCTGAGGACGATGAAAAACAAGGACAGGAGAGAAGTACGTTGTTTACATTGGGACACGAACTGGCACCTTAGATATTTTGGGTAAACGACAACTTAAATTTTTTTTTTGTATTTTGTATTTGTCGTCGGATTCGAATCTATAATTTTTGCGAACACTAGATTATAACTGCTCAATCGAGAACATTTTTTTTATAATCAACGCACCCACCAAGTGGTTATATGACTAACTACCCTTATATTGTTATAGAACGCAGTGGGGGCATGTAGGAAAGTAGGAGAAGATTTAATAGGAGACACGTTGTTTTTGAATTTTTGTGAACCTTTTAATGCGGGGGAAAAACAGAGTTGGGTAAGGCATTTCGCATACGGGTAATGCGATTGAAACATAAATCTATGTACTTGACTGTACGCCCGAAATAGGGCTCAAGGTAAAGCTGATGTGCATTCCTAGTGAGGCGGGTGCTGCCGCTAAGTTGTTTCAGGGGTGTAATGCAACTGGCTATTTCACTAGAGCACTGTTTGTATAAAGAGTGATAAAAGATTACTCTCTTTTATCACTCTCTATTCAAACAGTGGCAACTAATGTTTCGACGATGTGCAAAAGAATCGATCGATTCTACGATCAATCACCTATCAACCTTATCGCTCTGTTTTGTACCCCATCAAGTAGGCCCAAGGATGTTTGAGGGAAACCTGACCAGATATTCGAATCATACCTGTTTTGGGCGAAGGTAAGCTTTATAAATTGTAGCAGATCAGAAGGGGTGAAGAATTTCCTGCATCATCTTAAAAAACCTAAGCATTTAGCAGTATTTTTGGCGACTTCAAATATGTGGTCATTCCAACGAAGGTCATAGTTTACACACATACCAAGTACTTACAGCTTCTCGGTTTCATCTATGCTCGTACCATTCATTTATAATGGCAATAGGGGAATTGTTAAGTTCTTACTACAAGTGACAACATTGTGTTTAAGAAGCATTAAATTCTACTTGGCTTTTACTACCACATGTAACAATGCTGTCAAGGTCAGAATTCAATGAGCTAATCATATGCAACCGTTCCACTTCCACATCCGAAGAGCAGGGACGTGAGTTTGGAAACGAATATGAGAAGCTGTGGGTTGAATCTCCAGCAAAACAATTGAGAGGATTAGAAGTTTGAGAGAGGTCATTTATGAAAATGAGGAAGAGTGTCGGAGACAAAACGGAGCCTTGGGGCACATAAAGTGGTACAGTGAAACCCGCTTAAGAGAAAAGGCGAATTGTCACAGTTTTTCTTTCACTTAAGCGGGTTTTTCACTTAACCGAACCACGGTTAAGTGAAAAAATTTCACTTAAGCGGAGTCCTTATAAGTGAAAAAAAATTGCACTTAAGCGGATTTAAAAGTTTACATAAATCAAATTAAATCACATTTGAGTTTTTGTAGGTTAATTCGTAGGCAAATTGTGCAAAACAAAAAGAGTCCACTCCCAAGTTTGGCTTCAGGTTTCAAATATGTATACATTCATATTTTTGAATACGGTACGTTTTAGAAGACAAAAATAATTTGACTTTTTTTCAAAAAGTCAGTAATTTTCGTTTGTGAAAAAGTTTGAAAATGGCAATTCATTTTATATTCAATTTCATCTAAGATTAGATCTAGTTCATTATCTCCATAAGAAAAATGCTTAAGAACATTGAGATTTAAAAGCTTCTTTGATTGTTGGTTTCTGAATTCCCATAATTTCCACATCTGAATTTTGTCAGATACAGATCTTTTAGCATCAAGCTCTTCGAATAGTAGTGCTATGCTTCATTAATAATGTCTTCGTCCGTCATATCACCAAAACAAGGAAGATCTTGGTCTATATTTACTAATCGATTTCTTCTCTTATTGCTGTTGGAAAATTAGTTTCTTCTTCTTCGTCGTCTGGTTCAACTTCTTCTAAGTTTTCGTCTGTATTAAAAGTCAAACCAGCTTTCCGGAAACAGTTCTTTATGGTCAATGGGCTAACCATCCACCTGGCCCATTTTTTCATTTATAACGCAATCAGTAAATTAATTTTTTTTGAAAAATCCATAAGGGCTCTCCATTATCCAAATGAAGAAGTTGCTTCTTTGTAATACATCTTCTGTAATGGGCCTTAAAGCAGTGTATAATTCCCTGATCCAAAGGTTGCATGACAGAGGTGGCATAAAAATTCAATTTTAATATTTTCTAAATTAATTGCATCAAATTTGTGGCAAGATGCATTGTCCACAATCAGCAAAACCTTTTTTTCCTTTTCTTTAATTGTTTTGTCCAAATCTTGAATGATCATCGTCCAAATTTTACTTTTCATCCAAGCTTTGGTGTTGGCATAATATTTAACGGGAATTGTGCTGTTTTTAAAGCATCTTGGATTATGAGATTTACCTATGTTTGTACATATTTAGAAGAAAAGTTATTAGCAAAAGAAAAACAAAATGTGTTTAATCTTAATCTACACACCAATACAAAAAATAATTTTGTCTGTTCGAATCGAATTGAAAATGAAAAGGACAGTGATACGGTCCTTTGGTAGCTTCTTTCCTGAAGGTTTTCACATCTATTTACCAATGAAGCCGTCGCGTCTGTAGAGCCTTAAACATTATCCCGGATTCATCAGCATTATGCACTTCATCTGGGTTGTAGCTTTGACGAATGTTTGGCAAAAAATTTTCCAGCCAATGGTTAGCAGCAACTGTGTCAGCAGAATTATTTTCACCACAAATCTTTTTAAAATGATTATTTTCACGTTTTTTCCACTGATCTAACCATCCATTTGTTGGCTCAAATTGTTTTGTTCGATAAATTTTTTTTTCACTTAAGAGAGTTTTTTTCAATGAAAAATATGAAATTTAACTGAAAATATGTTTCAGGTATCCGGGTTTTTCACTTAAGCAAGTTTCACTTAAGCGGAGTGTTTAATAGGTAATTGGTCTACAAATACTCGGGGATGAAAAAATTCTTTCAGATAAGCGGGTTTTTCTCTTAAGCGGGTTTCTCTTAAGCGGGTTTTACTGTATAAGACTTGAAATCATCCAACAAAACTTGTATTAATACAACTTGTATTGAGCAGCCAAATACATAGGTAGTTTCTAATCCAACGAAGAAGAGACTCATCGATACCAAAAGCACTCATTTTCCATAAAAGAGGCTGATGCCAAACTCTATACAATGCTTTAGAAATATCAAGCGCAATAATCTTACTTTCTCCGAAACAATGTAAAGATTGGTTTTACTTTTCGGTGAGATATGCCATCAAATCACCAGTGCCGTATTATCGGTCGTTGAGAAGCTTTCGTTCTTCGAGATATTTCATGAGTTGACGATTAATCAACGTTTCCATAACCTTGAAAAGAAGGGATGTAAGTGCAATTGAACGGTAATTGTAAAGGGAGGAATATTCGCCTTTTTTAAGGATGGGCTGGACAAATGCAGTTTTTTATCTTCCCAAGATGAGCCCAGAAGAATAGGAAAGATAGAAAAGCTTACACAGTGGTTTTGCCAGCGTAGATGAACACCTCATCAGAATACCGATGGGAATACCATCTGGACCAGCGGACTTATGTATAAAGAGATCTTTTAGGACTCTCGCTCGAGCTCGAAAAAATATTAACTCTCTCAAGCTCAGGAGGGGCCAATGCTCTATCAGGATGTGTCGAGCTATAGCAGCAAATTGAGCTGTAAGCAAATCGGCTTTGGCGATGGAGTTGACATATAAAGAGTCATTGAAGACGAGCGTTGGGACCGATGAGGTGGTCGACTTCTTAATGTTCTTAACAAAAGACCAAAAGATTTTGCTTGCTTTCGGACACGACAGTATTTTTGCCTTACTTTTTGGTCAAGCAAAAACTCAGCCTCTTGTATGTGAGCGTTACAGATATTTCTAGTCCGTTTAAAAAATGTTCCAGTCCCGGGACTAGTCCTTCTGGTTCTCTCCGATCGGCGTGGTGTAATTTGCGCTGTAATAGTAGCTTGTAATACTCTGATTCGGTGTGTTTTCTGTGCGTATATTGCAAGGGTTACCACCTGTTAATGTATTGAGTAAGTTCTTCAGACATCTAGCACTGTGTAGGATGGCAGGTTGTTGACGGCTTCAGGTGAGTGTAACGCAATTTTAATATCGACATCTGCTGTATGATTCGCAATAGACTCCTGGTGGTTTGTTCGGATCTGATTTAGATGTCGTTTGAACTAAGTAAGTAATAGTCCCGATTAGTGCTTCAAAGTATCCGGATATTTCGGATATCCGGATATCCGAAACAGATCCGGATCCAGGATCCGTTATCCGACCTATTCTGATAGTAGGTATAGGATATCCGGATAGTGTCGGATATCCGGATGGTGTCGGATATACGAATACTTCTCGGTATACGGATATCCGATCTCAAAATCAATCGATACATATACAGTCTTCTATACCTTTTATGTAGTTTGCAAAAGTTATGTGATATTTGATACGATTTTTAGCTGCGCCTATAAAATTTTTTCTTTGTCAGCCCCAAAAGTCTTTGAAAACCGTCTGGTTAAAGGCGACGTGTTTATTTTTAAATGTAAAGGTCAGTGTGAATAACAAAGATGTATTCAAATGCTACAAGAAAATAATTTTTCAGTTTGGGTCCGGATATCCGGCTATCCGAATTATCCGGATATCACACTATCCGAATATCCGGATATCCGAAACTATCCGGATATCCGGATATCAGCTGTCTCAAAACATTCCTGTTCGGATATCCGGATATCCGGATAGTTTTAAGATCCGGATATGAACTGAAGGACTAGTCCCGATCGACTTATTGAAACTATCAGCAACCCACCGATTTCTTTAGTTATAACAGCATAAACTTTATCGCCTACCTCAAATTTACGAGGATTTAATTGCATATGTTTCACTATCGGGAATAGATCTGAAAATATATTCCGGCACTGTCGTCCTTGTAAAAACTATGGTGACTTTCCACACTGCTGATTAGGTGTTGTTCCAAAAGTTCAAAAAAGTTCTAAGTTGTTCATTTGGTTTTCTAAAAGAGCTTTCTCCTTACGATCTTCATCCTGCATATTTTTTTTAATGGTTCTTTGAAAATCCTTACACCACGTTCGGCAAGGTCACTTGAAGCTGGATGAAATGGTGGGGATGTGATGTGTTCAATAGCATTCAAATGACAGAACTCCTGAAACGCCCTTGACGTAAATTGCGGCCTGTTGTCGCTGAAGACAGTCTTCGGTAAGCCTTCAAACTCAATCACTTTCTGAAGTGCAAAAATTATTGATGATAAAGTTGTTTGATGAAAAAAAAACGGAAAGCTTGAAAAAGAATCGACAAAAATTATGCATGTATTAGAAAAGAAAGGACCTGCAAAATTAATGTATCCTATTCAACGCCCCTATGGCTTTGGGCCATGACGAGAAATCTCTCTTGGGTGGACTTAGTTTAGTACGACTAATCGTACATCTTTCTGACGTTCAATATATGACTTTCTCTATATTGGGAAATCAAACGTACTGGCGCGGCGTGCCAATTGCTACATTCGGATTCGACCTAAATGGCCCTCGTGTAGCATCTGAATGATCCTAGCTTCTAGAGCTGTTGGAATCGCTACTCGTATGTGATCGGTAAGAAGGAGTAGAACGCAGCTCTGTAGAGAAAAAGCAATCTTTCTGTTACAAAACGGGGGCAAGTATTTCTGAATTTTGGGTAACATGTTGGGACAGCCGTTTTAAACGAACTGGTATATGGAACGGGTATTTCGGTACCGTGAGGATAGTGATGTGATAGTGCAGTGCCAACGCCGGCCTTCAATGCATCATCTAGAACTAGAGGAAATGTTTCATTGTAGAGTATTAGCTGAACTGCCATAATAACATCTATTTTAGGGTGTTGAAAGCCTATTCTTGCTCTCTTTGAACCAAACAAACCATGAATTTTGACTTCGAAAATAATTTAAAATAATACAAACTAGTTATTGTAATTATTAATTTTTCCCATAAAGGATTATACTTCAGTCACGTTTCTTAGACTTTGCATTAATTTTATTGGGCAATTAAGATTTAATGTTTGTCTGGCAACTCCTTTGCAATTTTTTTGCTCAAACGAGCTTATAACACTTTTGTAAAACACTTTCCTTTTGACATGTGGGCGCTATTATCTTTTGATTAGATGGCTTAGTGAAGTAAAGTAAGATCGGTTGTTTCTTTTACCTCTACAAAATTTAACATTTATAGCCTCAATTCTTTTCTCCGATGGATTTACGCCTGCGGCCTTAATCTCAAACCCACATATTCGAGATTGTACTGGGCAAAATGAAATTTTTCTGGTATACACTTGAGGTTATGCGAAGAAAGTCTTTTAAAAAGTTCTGCTACACTATTGAGATGCACATCGTTATTGCTGTACTTGCTCACCATTTAAATTTAACTAACTCCTTTTATGTTGTGTCTGCTGATGGATATAAAACGGATGGGTATCATAACGTGAAAGTATGATTATTGTTTGCTCTTTTCAACATGAAATCTTTCAAATATCCCCGATAGAAAAACAAAACCTCGTTTTCTCAACTTACAACTCAATTTCATGAAAGAAACTCCTTTTCCTGGAAGTCTCTTACACCCACGCGTTCAAAAAGTAAAACAAAACTTTTCTATTCGCCCATAAAACATAAGAATAAAGTTCGAATGAAGTTAGTGGAGTGCAGCATACAAATTTAGATTGGGAATTGTGTTGTTGAATCTTTTAGTTGTATTTTCAAACAAAGAATAACTAATAAAGGTATGGGAACTGTTTTGAAATGTATAACAAACTTTGAATAAAAATTGAGCTTTCATGGGGGATAATCCCGTTAAAGTCAACGACTGCCATCATGAATACTGAATGGTCATGACGTGTAGCAATAGCAATACAAACCACAATCGCTTATTCGACTGCAATCCGAATTCATCTATTGCACTGTATTCTTAAAATGTCCTCTCAGGAAATGATATCCCTTAAGAAAAAAAGGACCAGGAGGTTGAGGTTAGCTGACACGAAATATCTAAAGGAAAGAAGTGCCTTACTACAAATGTTATGAATAATCCATGTAGAGAAATAATTCCACGGGCGTCGGCTCCAGATGGGAATTTATTCAACCTTTCGTTGGTGAAAAAGAGTGTGTTCCAATTTTCAAGGAGAAGTTTGATTTTAAGACCTAAGTACACCTTTTTGTGACAAATAGTGCTACTTTCAACAATAAATAGTTTTTCCCATTTAGTATGAGAATAGTTTTTAAGTCGGTTTGGCCGTTATTTCAAAACCTAGGGGCCCAATTTCAAAAGCCCTCTGTAAGCTGCCCCACAGGATCTAACCACAGAATTTGAATAGAAACATTCTCTATTTGAATCAATTGAAAAGCTGTGCTTATTCATTAACCGTGGTGTAAACGTACTCATATTTTTTCTCTAATCCCAATTGAAGTAACTTTAAGTCCTCCACTTATAAAACCCATATTTCAATGGTGTGATGGTTGAAATAATTTCCACAAAATTGACTTACTTTTTTCACGTACATTAATTCCAAAAGATTCATGCACACATTTTTTTCACAATGAATTACAAAACCGTCAATATAAGTCCCAATGTCATTCAGTTGAAAAATTTCAATACACATACCTGCAAGGACTGCGATTTCTATGCATTTCGTATTTTTACTCGAGTGTGACTTTACCCGCAAGTGCTCAGTCATGTATGAATAATAAAAAAGGTTTATGCGATGCATGTTTTGTACTGTAGACAAATCGGATTGACACTCACTGCAAGAGTGCATATTTGCACAGTTTCAGTTAATATCAAGTAACACATGTCTACGAAATCCAATGATAAATGCCTTGGCGCTGACGTTGTTGCTATTGAACTGAGCATTTTTACTTTTTTTTTAATTGAAAATGTTATTTTTTTAGAGCTTGTAATTTATTTGAATGCAAATAATAAAGTTAAGGTTGCTTCCAAGGCAAGTCGTACAATCGTACAGAAAAATTTTTTGAGAAAACATGACATTACGATGATAGAGAATACGAAAAAACTGGGTTTTGCAATTCTGTCTCTCGGACTTTGTGTCTGCCTGTCTGTCCGTATATGGATCAACAGCATGAACCCCTTGACCGATTTCATTAAAATTTTGTAGTTAGGGTCTGTGGGGGCCCACATAGGTGTTTTTGGAACTGATTGTCTAGGTCTTGAAATAACGGCACCTGCCATACATTCTTATATTCGGTCAACAACCAAAGTTAGCGAAGCCCAGCCGTTACATAGTGCTGACGACGCACCATTTGTTCGTCAGTCAACTATCCCATGGTAACAAACGACACCACACACCAGCCACAAACTACATACACTGCCAACCACTAGGATGAGGCCACAAATTTTGGAATCGTATCTATTAACTGTTAATAAACTTTTCCGGGTACAAAACTTCCACCCACGGTTGCCACTTTGGTCGCATGCGACCAAATTTGGTCGCTTTTTTTTTATTTGGTCGCTTGGTAACTTTTTTTTCATTTGGTCGCTTTTTTTAAAAATGAAGAATATGTTCAAAACAGATTGTTCATTTACTGCAGTTTGTTAGTTTTGAATCAGTTTGCACATTGGAAATTGCCGCATTTAGAGTACTGAACGCACAGATTTCAATGATTTAACTGACGCTGAATGTGAACTTCTTTCAGTCATTGACAAGGTGGCTCGCATTGGAAAATGTAATTAAAAGCGTTGTGGAGTAGTGGGACGCCCTTCAGCTTTATTTAATATCTTCTTATTTAGAAATTAATGGAATCAGGACATGTGATTTGGCAAACGAAATGGGGAACCAAGAAACGAAAGCTTACTTTCTTTTCTTGTCTTATGTCTTGAAAATATTAAACAATTTAAATAAAGAGTTTCAGTCCGAGAAGGTTCATTTGCCTTATTTACATGAGCAGTTAGAGACAACTTTGAAGCTCATTTTAAGTAATTTTATGGACAATTATTACATTAGAAACATTAATTCATGGACGGAATTTAATTTGGAAAACAAAAACTTTTATTTACCTTTGGAGAACGTTTTTATTGGAAGCAAGGTAGAAGAATTTTTGAAAAAGTCAAAGCTCACAAATTTCAGTAAAAATTATATAAAATCAAACGTTTTACAGTTCTATTTAGAACTAATAAAACAGATGTTAATCAGGTTTGATTTAAGCAACAATGAATTTAAAAAATCTACTCCTAAAAGTGTTTTATCAGAATCCGAAGTTTCAATTCTACCTTTAATAGAAAGTTTTCCAAATTTAGTTGAGGGCGATCCGGAGAACGTGGTTATGGAGTGGAAAATGAGGTTTTTGAAAAATAATAACCTAGGCAATGAACTAGATATAGCCAAATATTGGGAGAAAGTGAGCTACCTGAAAAATGGCCTGGGTGAATATAGCTTCGGAAATTTGACTGCTATTGTTAATAACCTGATATCATTGCCCCACAGCTCAGCCGCTGCTGAAAGAAAATTTTATGAGCTAAGTTTAGTGAAAACAAAGCTGAGAAATAAACTGAACTTTGATACCTTAAATAATATAATGTTAGCCAAAGAACTGAATGGAGCAAGTGACAATCATACTCTTTGGTCAGCAAAAAATACTTTCTAAGTTTTATTTATTTTTACTATTAAATATAAATTACTCTCTTTCATTACTTATCATAACTCATAAGTTTTGAAGTATCTATAGTAGATCTTCAAATGTGATATGCACCAGATTTGATATTTAAGAAATATCTTGACTGTATTGTATAAATATACGATGTGATTTATTATTATTAATAAGTTATGAGCTGTGTTAAGATTAAACAATATGTGATTTAAATATTGTTCCTGTTTTGTGCAATGAAATAAAATATGAAATTGATCAAACTGTATGTTTTTGTAAGTTTTGCAAATTTTTTCATGTAAGTAGTGTTTTGGTCGCTTTGTACTGCGTTTGGTCCTTTTTTTTATGAATATTGGACGTAAAATTTTTTTTCGAGTGGCAACCGTGCTTCCACCAGGTATAAAAAGCGAAAAAGCGATCGCAAAATTTGTGGCCTCACCTAGTGGTTGGCAGTGTACATATACAGTCGGCATACTTGCCTCAGATGTCAACAAACAACACAGATCGTAGCTATCCATACCGGATTCTACTAAGAGCTACGCGACACACAAGCGCGAAAGAAAAGTATCTGTTAATGCCTTGGTACGATAGCAGCATAGGAGACGATCAACTTGAACCTATATATCCACTACTTGGCTTTGGATATCAGTCACATATGGTCGGCTCGGATGTCACACGATAGCAGTGTTTATGTTGTATAAATACTGTCGCATCCATGGACATGGGTTAGGCATAATCAAAGATTGTAAATATACAATGTCGCCTCTTAGAATCGGTGCTTGATTGCTGGAGTCGACACATTTCTCTTGGTGTGCCAGTGGCTGGGAAAGGCCTGGCACTGGTATGAAGTGCTCGACTCCCTATACGTGTGGGCGTTATAGTAACGCTGCACATTCTTCTGGCTGGGACACTTACTAGACTACAAAGGTGGTTGGCTTGGTTTTTGAGAGTTAGTCGATTCTCATCTTCAGCGCGATGTGATCTGCTGGGTTTGCTATAATTTATGACGTGGTCGGACAGTGTAATATTAAAGAAAAATAAAGTGCTTAACCTGTAATTTCTCGAAGTTCGGCATTGTGCCTTTTAAAAACTTGAAAACACTTTTCTGCCCTGACGGTATCGGAAGTAATGATAATTCCCGAACGCTTTGGTGCCTCCTGTGAGGAGGAAAGTGATCTAGTAAAGTAATTTTGTGACAGTTTATGTGTATGTGCTTGGTCCAGATTGTGCAATTTGGTGCGCTACCGTAGCGCTTGTGACTCTAGTAAGTGCGGGCTATTGGATCTGGGCATCAGATCAAGACCATTAGAACAATAAACCAGCGATTTCACTCGCAGTGCGTAAAAGTAAACCTGCACACTATGGTACATGAACATGAACACGAACATGGTATAAAATCCAGCTCCAAGCTAATCAGCGCTCTATAAATGAGATAATCTTGCGATTCGTGGTTGCCTACGAGGACCTTCTGTGGTACCTTTACTCTTCGAATTGGAACCAAGAGATCGAGGATAACCGTAAAGGGATACTACCCACATCAAAGCATTACTCGCTTTACAAGTAAACGAAGTATCTGCCGAGACCTCTACAGCGACAATGGGACGGCGTTCTTAGGCGCCAACCGGTACTTGAAAGAAGACTTGGAAGCCTTCCAAAGTCCACAGAATCAGCAACACCTAGCACATGCTGGTGCACAATGGCACTTCATCATGTCTGGCACCCCGCATCTAGGCGACCTCTGGGAAGCAGCACGACTAGTGGGTACCCAGCCTCTCTGATACCAGTTAAGTTCCATACCATAGCGAGCCCGGATTGATGCTTGCCTGAACTACCGGCCAATAGTCCAATTACATGATGACCTCGACAAGAAAGTCGCCCTCACCCCTGGCGACTTCCTCAGCCTCACCCCTTGAGGATATGGAAAGTAATAACAATTCCCGAACAACCGATATGATAAAAGTTATTTTTTTTTTCGAAAACGGCTCTAATGATTTCAATAAAATTTTTTGTATAGGATAAGTTTCAGGTTGTCTTTCTTATGATGTGAAAAAATCTTTTAGAAAAAGTCTAAAAATGGTGCTTTTCATAGTACCGTTTTTTTAACCGATTTCCTCGTTAGTGACTAACACGATTTTGACAAAATTTTGTTTTGTAGAAGTCCTAGGTGGTTTAGCAAAGATTTCGTATCAACATTTTGAAAGCTTTAAGTTTTTGGAATTTTTACTAATTCTAAAAAAAAAACATTTGAATTTTTCGAATATTTTCAAGAAAGTGTCTACAATTTTTTTTTCAAATTTTTTATCGAATCATATTCTAGCAACATCTAAGAACTTGCATACTAGATTTTTAAGAAATTAGTTTCCAAGAAAAGGAAAATAAAAAAAACCGTTTTTTTATATTGCTCAAACGACTGAATAGACTGGACTATCAGTTTGCTACATTGAGTAAAAAAAAAATAATCAACAACGAAAAAAAACGAAAACGCTTTATTTTTTTCAAGTTCAATCGCGAATAACTTCTGAAGGAAGCACTTTGTGGAAAAAATGGAAAAAAATCATTTTTCAGAAAATTAAATTTTTTTTAAAAGATATGTTTGCAACTTTTCACATATTGATTTGTACGTGAGTTAAGAAACTCCAAAATAAAAGAGCGGATTCAAAAAAATTTACCATTTTTTAAAGGTTGATTACTCGGAAACGGTTTGTCTGACAAAAATTTTTCAAAGACTTTTTAGGAAATTTAATTTTCAACAAAAATATTTTTCGTTAAATTTGTTGGGCTTAAAATAATTGAACAGTTTTGACGCTCAAGTAAGGTTAGGTCTAAGAAATATAGAATATGATTGATAGACCTCTAAATAATTTTTTTTTTTTGAGCTCAAACTTTTTTGGAATTTTTTTCAGTTATCCCAAAAAATATTTTCAATATGGTTTTTGAAACAAAAAATAAATCTTTTTTTTTGACCCAGTGTAATACTGAAAAAAATGGCGTTATTAGGTTTTCGCTTAAGAGATTTGGAATATTCAATTGAACTTTTTTCAATATTTCATGTGATTTTATTCAATTTACATTATTAATAGTTGGCAGCCCTATGTACCACCAAATATATTATTAAGAGCCAGAAACCTTAGACTCAGCTTCATGACTTTGATAATTATAATGTACTTAGCGCACAATCGCAAGTTTTATTGTTTTACAAAAAAGTTCAGATATGCACTTCAACCATTCAACAATGGCAGTAACCATTATTTTAAATGAGCGAAGTTTGGGCTTGAAGCAAAACCAGAGCTTTGATATTCTGTCTACCATCAGCAAAAGCAGTTAAGAACGCCTATTAATAGATAAATGCACCAAAAGGTAGAGACTAATCACAGCCTTGATAGGTAGCAACAATTTTCGAACCAAGCAAGCTCCAACTTGGCGCTTCATAGCAACTTGTAATTGAAGGCAAAGTGAACGAACTATAGGTGGTCTCTTTGCATTTGGGTTATAAAATCCAACTGATTTTAGAAAAACAAATGGGAAGAGTGAAAGCGTTCCATTTTACATTTTCATCTCGTAATTGTTGCAGTCAGACTTAAACCACAAACAAAACGTTATGCAAATCTGGGATATCCTTATTTCCATGGGAAAACTGTGAATTCGTTGTAACAAACACGCACTCGTAGGGAAAATTCAAATTAGAATCTAAAGTTTACTACAACTAACCCACATGTCGAAGAGTTAATTATAAACTACAAATGAACTTGTACATGAGATGAAGGGCTTGTGGATACCACGTTGGGGAAAAACGTCTTCTTTATCTCTGTTGGGAGTGAAATGCAAAACCAAAAAACCTTTGAAACTTATCATCAGTGCGACTGAACTTAATGAATACAAAACTGTTCCTGTTGTGTGGTTAATCACTTGCTTTATGAATGTAAAGTAGAGCTGAAGAATTAGTATACTAAACAGGGCAAGTGTGTTACCCATTTGCTTGGACAGAATATGGACGACGAAAGGAAAACTTGAAAGCATGCCAATTAATTTAAGAGCAAATATGTTGTTGTGTACCTATACCATTTTAGTTTTGAAATGAGAATAGTAGTCTTAAATGTGGAGTTATAAATTTCAATATAAGTTTTTTATTTAAATTTATTTTTAATACAATTAAAATTAGTAATAACATATTTTCTAAGCTAACGATTATACATGCAAATATTGTTGGTATGTGAACCATTTTGGCTGTTAAGAATTTTTGAAGAATTTTTGAGGGCTCCCATATACCACATACCATATATACCAAACATTTTCGGCCCAACTGCCAGCAGCAGAAAACACTATTAAGAGTTGCCTATAGAGAAGTACATGATGCAATCTAGAAGACGCCTGCTGACAAACCAGGCCAACCATCCTAACCCCTTGGTTCGAAAAATAGCAGCAGAAGACAGACACGCGGACCCGAGATATATCAATGCGGTAGTCCTAATGGAAAACGACAAAGTCAACAACGATGAAGCATTGACCTTCTACGCTAAGGCAGCGTCATTTCACCACCGCACAGTGGCGCCTTTTGACTTTTTGGTTGTAAATATCGTAGCGCGTAAACAAATAAACATATCGTGAATTTTAATTTGTGTTTCAGTTAAGTGAAAATTTTCAAAGCATAAAATTTTGTGAGTTTCAAGAAAAAATATTTACAGTGTGTTTCAGAACTTTCAGCTGTAGTACAACTTTCTGCCAATAGGAAATAGACTCAATATCTTACTTCAAAAAATTTTCAAAAAAAAAAAAACTACAATTTTTGAACAAGGCCTTTAGATTTAAAAGTCGAAACTTTGAGAGTTTACAAAAAACAAATATTTTTTTTATACATATGTACATATTAAAAATAAGGAAGCTTTGACTGTATCATCCGAACCCTTCGACCAATTTTTTTGCAGGCATTCCTTTGCAGGCATTCCTTTCCAAGTAGAATGTTAAAGCATATGGTCAATGGTCAATAAATAATATGATTTTATGGTTTATCTAATACGTTTCTATATTTTCCTGTGTTTAGACGTTGTAGAAAATTATAGAGGAATTTCTTTCATGAATGTGATAGCAAAAATTTTCTGTGGTTTTTTTTTCTTGGTTGGAAGACTGGAGAAATGGGTTGGAAGGAAAAACATTCTGTCTGATCTTCAAGCTGGCTTTAGAAAGAATTACTCTACGATTGATCAAATATTTAGTCTTACATCTATTGTTAAAGCGTTCCAGGCTAGAAATAAAAAAGTATACTCTTTCTTTGTTGATTTCAAAGCTGCCTTCGACCTTATTAACAGAGAAGCTCTATTCTACAAAATGTCGCAACTTGGTATATCGTCAAAATTCATCAAAGTGATCAGAGAAATGTATACGAATACTAATGCAGCAGTTTGGGATGGTACAACGTACTCGGAGTGGTTCGGTACTAATTCTGGTGTGAAACAAGGCTGTCTTCTCAGTGCATTATTGTTTTCGCTCTTTTTGAATGACGTGCAAGATGATCTACCTGGTGGAGTCAGAATTGCAGGTTCTACAGTCAATGTGTTACTCTACGCAGACGACCTTGTCATACTTTCAGAATCGCCTGAACAGATGCAGTTAATGATAAATCGTTTATCAAGCTATTGCAAGAGATGGGATCTATCAATTAATACAGACAAATCAAAAGTAATGGTCTTTGAGAGGCATGCAAGAGCGCATAATGAGAGACGGTGGTATTATGACGGACAAATCCTTGAAAACGTGAGAGAGGTTAAATATCTAGGTGTGAGGATTAATTCAACTTTAAGTTTCAAAAACCACCTTACCGAGAAAAGTAGTAGCGCACAAAGCTTAATTAACCTTACTTGGAAAAATGTATTTTCAAACTAAAGAATCGCTTTATCCGCAAAACACAAAATATTTGATTCAGTTGTAAAATCAACCCTTTGCTACGCTTCTCAAGTATGGGGTGCAGACGAGTACGAAGAAATAGAATTATTCCAAAGGAAATTTCTGAAAAAACTATTCAACCTACCGCAAAACACACCAAATTATTGTATATACTTGGAAACTGGTCTTCCAAAACTCCTAACGAACACTCTCAAGTCTCAGGCTGACTTCATAAATAAGCTATGTAGTCATTATGAAGATTCTCGGCTTTCGAAAAAACTGTTTCTGTATGAGCTAAGGAATAAAGATTGGTGGTATAAAAAATGGCAATCTATCAGTAACGCTTGTGATGAAAACTTTATAATTGACACTAACAACCTAGGCAATTTGAAAGAAAATCTCTACAACATTATTCAAAAGAATGATGATGCAACTCGTGATATGTTCATCCTAAAGGCTAGAGGGTCGAATAGCAGAGTGTTATACAGCCAACTGAATTTTAATTTACAACAAAGGAACTACTTCCACGATTCATTAAACTATGATGAAATTTCTATAATCTTCAAAGCAAGGTGCGAGGTCCTAAACCTCCATGGCAACCCATAATAATGGAAGTTTTCATCAATTCTGCTCGCTGTGCAACCTTAATTCGAAAGAAGATTGCTATCATATTATTGGTATATGCTCTATATTCAGACCGCAAAGAGTTATGTATTTCGGGAGACCCACATTAACATTACAGGAATCTGTACAACTTCTAAACGAGTGTGAATGGAAAACCCTAAGCAATTTCTTGAAATCAGTTTGCAATTACAGAAAGTTTTTAAAATCTGAATACGTTTGAATATTTTGTCTTTTAAATTTATTGAGAATTTATTTTTATTTACATTTATACAATTAAAATAATAAATTTGTCAATCAGGCTAAACCATAGCTAAGGCCAGGTTACTCCAAAAAACGGAATTTTTTTCAATACATGTTATTTATAGAACAAAACATGTTGAGTAATTAATTTTTTTACATATGAAAGCACATACATACATGTATATGAAATTATTTGAAAACATTTTTTGTTTTTTTTATTTCAAAATGGCGGTACTGAAAATGGCTGCTAAAATTCAACTGATTTGTAGATGGATGACACTCTCATTTCAAAACTATTGCACTTATCGATATGAAATAAACGGTATTTTACTCTTAAGATGTCTGGCTATGGCCTCAAGCAGAATGAAGCATTTTCAATGAAAAGAAACAAAACTGCGGACGTTTGAATTTTTTTTACAATTTTTTTCACTTTTAATTGCTTATAACTTTTTTAAATAATAATGAATATTTCCGATTCTGCTTGAGGCCATAGCCAGACATCTTAAGAGTAAAATACCGTTTATTTCATATCGATAAGTGCAATAGTTTTGAAATGAGAATGTCATCCATCTACGAATCAGTTGAATTTTAGCAGCCATTTTCAGTACCGCCATTTTGAAATAAAAAATATGTGCTTTCATATGTAAAAAAATTAATTACTCAACATGTTTTGTTCTATAAATAACACGTATTGAAAAAAATTACGTTTTTTGGAGTAACCTGGCCTTAAGATTCAAATTTTGTAATAATATATTGTATTTAATTGTTAATAAATGAATATCTTACTTACTTACTTACTTAATTACTATTTACCTGTGGCTGCGCAGACGGCTTTCTGCAGTGTTATGTAAATTTTTATTGCATACTGTGCAATATGCTACATATTTGTTGTTGGATTTCATTTAAAGGAAACCGAATTCATCAAATGCTTTATTTTTGCAAAAATATCAAATCAAAGAACTCAATTTTTCGATATTTAATTGAACAATCGAGAATGACAGATGAGAATGAAATATCCTCATTGTCTACATTGTCTACATTGTCGACATTGTCTACATTGTTGACACAATTGTCTACGTAGAAAGGTAGACAATCAAAGTCGACGCGTAGAGAAACAACACTGTATATTACCTGACATTAACTACTTTGCCATCTCTGTGAAACAGACGAGCTATACTCAGTGTTTCTGCCATTCATAACTTGCAGACAAATAAGGCATCACTTAAAGACAACCCAAAAGACGTTTATCAATTTGCGAAACTTATTTGAAATATCTCTCTCGATGCTTTAACAACTTCACCTTGATTTGAAACAGCTCCTAGTCACGTTTTACTACCGGAAACGTGTTACTACTCTTGTTTAACAACACGAACGTGAGAACAAAAACAGGTATTTTTATGTCCTTATCGTCCTTATGCTTTAATAGGTTGAATCGTCAAAAATGTATATTGATATGTGATATTTTTTTGACTTACGTGGGCGTACTAATCAACGTATCAGTTGACTGATTTGTTATTCTCATTGCATAACAGAGGTGAATCCGCTTCTTATACTTGGCTGTATTATACAAGGAAGTCATTTTTGCCAAAGTATGCATCAGTTAATTAATGAAAACGGCAATAGTTAAGTATAAGGCATGGGCACGTTTCACATTGTTCCTCGCTGAAGATGGAATAATAAATTTCTGTTGTTAACACAGTTGTATCTGGGATTGGCCATTCAGTTTCATTGAATTGACCATTGGCCATTTACGATTGTCGACTGAATTTATAAGTTGTATAGGTAATTGTCCAATTAGCACATGGCCAATCAACAAACTCAATCTAATGATGGACGTAGAAAACATCGCCCATTCCAGTTGAAACCAGTTAGTGATTTTATAGCCTGGGAATTCGTACTCTTTTAGAATGTTCAACTCAGCACAGCACCTTACCTTAGTTTTAATCAGTAGCCATAGTAGTTATAAGGGGCAATACGGTCTCAACGCTCGTATTCAATGACTCTAAATAAATAAATAAATATAGGGTGGCGCAACAGAGCGAGGAGCCCCTGGGCCTAGCGCATTTCTCACAACCGTCCCTTTGTGAGTGAATAGAGGGGACCTACAATTTTCTGCCGGTTCCGAACGGTTAATTGAGAAAGCATGGCAATAAATACTAACGGAGGACTTGCCAATTCTTCGCGAAAGGCGATACCCGTAGAAAAACCATTTTTGCCTCTGGTGGGATTCGAACTCGAACCTCTGGATTAACGGGCGGACATGCTATCCATCACACCACGGGTACCACACAAAATGAATCTCCGTATGTTAAATTCATGGACAAGGCCAGTTTGCTAACTCCACACACGACCGGATTGCATATTGGCTCCACCTGAGCTTGAATTTGTAAGGTCTCAAGATACTTGAATCCACTGGTCCAAATGACTCCCCGCCGTTATTTTGAAGAGGTTCTTTCACGCTCGCAAAACCACTGCGTAAGCTTTTCTATATCTAACATATCCTATTCTTCTGAACTCTTTCCGAGTAGATAGAAAGCTGCGTTTGCTCAGTTCGTCCCTAAAAAAAATCCAATCTTGCTCCCCTTCCAATTGCCATCGAATTGTACTTGACTTCTTTTTTTCCAAAGTTACAGAAACGAGGATAAACAGTAAACTCATAAAATATCTTGAGAAACGAAAGCTTCTCAATGACCGACAGTACAGCTAAGGTCCACCGGTGATATGATGGCATATCTCACCGAAAAGTGGAACCTATCTTTACACTGGCGAAAGTATTATTATTGCGCTTGATATTTCTCAGGCTTTCTTATCGAAAATGCGTGCTTTGGTATCGATGAGTCTCTTGTTCGCTGGACCAGAAACTACCTCTCTGACCTTTCCAACACAAGTTTTATTGGATGGCTTCATGTCTGATACCCACTTTATAAATGCTGGTATGCTGGTATGCCCTTTTGTCTCCGACCCTCTTCCTTCTTCCGATGTCGAATAGGAACGGTCTCCTAGTATTACCTTATTGAATTCAGGCCGTGACAGCGCAATTATATGAGGTAATGAAATCCGAGTGGAATTTGATGCTTCGACAACTCAATGACGCAATCACCAATCCAATCCAACGCTTTTTGTCGCCTCTTTCCCCTCTCCCTACCTTCTCATCCTCTGTTACCCCGGGGAGCACAAGGGATCCTTGATATCCGAGTGAGATGTAGTCGTCTGCGGCTGTACCCCCATCCAACCAAACCCTCGTGGTTCGAATTCCAACAAAGCAAAAATTGTTTTTCACGGGTATCGCTTTTCGCGAGGAATTAGCAAGAAAATATGGTCCGTTCCATTCCCTCAAAAAGCATTGTCGTGTGAAGTGCACTAGACCCTGGGGCTCCTGTTGCACCACCCTATTTATATTCTTTTATTTACAGTTAGACAAGGTAAGGTTATTAGGCCACAAGGGCCCATTGTGATACCACAGAGATCAGCAAGTTAGTCACCTACTGATCTCAGAAACTCGATTTAAGATTAACGAGTTGATCACTTATTAATCTTCCATTACGGGACTAGCCGGTTAATCACCTGCTAGTCGAACCGCGCGGAACTTTTAATGTATTTCGAAAGACTTTTAGGGTCTATGTAAGCTAAGTCGCTGGTATCATCGAAGAAGAATTCACCGAGATGAGTTTTCCTCCTATGAACGGTTTCTTCCTCCTCCTCGTCCATGCAGCATCTGCAGAAATTATTGGAAAACACACCTAGTCTTTTTCTCCCTATTAGACAGTGTTCCGTAAGAACACCTATGGTAGAACCTAGATACAGGCGGTTCAGGGCTAACAAACTCTTCGAGCGTTTTGAGTCTACACACAGCCAAACTTTTTTGGACAGTTAGACAAAATAAACAAACAATTTTAACGCAGCATGAGTTACCTTAACTCGAAAATTTAATTGTTTTAAGCGAGCTTTCTCAATTCTTTCAATGGCGGCAACGGTGTAAAGCTTGGAGCAAAAATCACTACGAATCAGATTTCGTATCCTTCTTTGAAATTTTTCAGAGCTTTCTTATTGTTTGTCCTTTAAAAGTCTCTGAAAAAGAATCGATGAAAACTATTTCCGTAATTAAATTTTGTCATAAATGTTCTATTAATTGTGCCTCTCTCTGCCTACGCTCTTAAACGCAAAGCACAGTAAAGAAAAACAAGAAAAAAGCGAATGAAATGAAAAAAAAAAATACACCTCCGGTTCAACAGTTTGTATTCGAAGGACTTCCATATGAACAAAAATAGAAAAGAGAAAATGATTTCAAGGAGAAACAAAAGAATGCAATGCCCGACGTCAGCAAACGGAACTTCATTCCTATTTAGTTCCTTCTCAACTTTCTGAGTATTCCAAAAAATTGCTTGTTTTTCTGTGCACCTTTTCATTTATCTCAATGTCCCACGTTTGTAATGATACACTCAGCGTTATCAGGTGAAAGGGATATCAAATTTTTCTATCACAAGCTTATTGTTGTACGTAGTTTAACTTTTTGTAGAGAAAGTCCTTTTTCATAAAGGTTCAGGAAAATATGAAACAAAAAATTGTAGCCATAAAAAATCATCAAAAATATTTTCAAAAATTACCGTTTTTAAGGAATTTTTCTGAAAAATACATAAGACGAAGACCATGAGTAAAACTTCTTTTTTGCAGCCTATACCAACTGCTCTCGGTCTGTGATAATGGAAGTAATTTTTGTTTTTGAGCAAATATAAGACAAATTTGTCCTTTAGAATGATCCATGTAGGATGTGTAGACAGTGAGATGCTTCTCCGTACCTCAGGTATTGAAGAAATCTTTACACACAGAAGCTCCCACAATTTTGAGACGTTCGCTCATAATGAGATCTTCTTATTAATTTAACATGCCAAGGATCGGTTTTCCATTTAAAAGACCAAACACTTTTTTTCATTTTAAACCATCTGGTATGGTAACACTGCAGGAAGGTTTCTTTGAATTTCAATCTTTTCCACGCCAATTATCATAGCACCATGCATTCCTGCCTTACATTAGAGGCATATAGCTACAAAAGGAAAAGGAAGTCTTTTATTCAGCTTTTTTGCATGGCTTTAGAATGATGCGCTGCGAAGGTTCATTGTGCCTAGTGTACTATGATGAGGATTGCTCATGACCTGCATTTTGTATATAAAACAAAAAAATACATAAAACAAGAATGTCGTGATTTAACGCATTCGTTTAAATATCTCTCAAATATGGCCGTGTCTTTAAAAACGAGGAGGGAAGTTTTTGTATCAGCGTGAAGTAGATTTACTTATACTTGGTTCATTTTTGAAAAATGATAATTCTACATAATCGAAGGGCTTTTCTGTCTGATTGACTTTAATTTGATATCAATGATTTAGTTTAACTTTCTAAAAGTTAAGTTGTTGTTGCCGAAATTGAAATGAACATTAAAAAATGTTTTCGCTTTTACGTTTTTATATTGGAGATCGTTATTACGAATGCCTTCTGGTTTTGTTCTTATTCAACTTGGTGGCACCCAGATGTAGCATCTTATAATACCCGTCAATTGTGCATACTATATACCTCCAAGCAGTACCAACTAGGTACTGGTTTTCTCCAACCGAAGGTGACTTAGCAAACTAGTAACTGCAAACGTTAACAAAGGACAAACAGGAATAAAACAAAACTGTTCAAATGGATCCCAAAGGACCTGGCCCTCCTGACTGTAGGTTGTGCGTGGGGTTAACGAAAATAACCAAAAGTCTCGGATAACAATTATGATTTCACCGTTGACGACACAAACAAACGAGCAAAGGACAAAGACCTCCGGATCTGCACGTGGAACGTAAGATCTCTTAACGAATTACGTGCAGCTGGAGAATTAGCTGACGTCCTGGACTGCTTCAATGCAGACATACCCGTAATCCAAGAAGTGCGATGGAATGGGCCGGGCATAAAGAAGATGAAAAACTGTGACATTTACTATGGCAGCTGCTATACAGATAACAGAAACAGCGCTTATTTAAGTGCGGATTTGTCTTTAGAGGAAGACTCAGGGATAATGTTATTAGCCAATATCCAATTAATGAGCGTATAGTGACCATCCGCATCAGGGCTAAATAAGCCAACATTAGCCCAATATGCGCCCACACCCACACTGAAAAAAAAGACGAGAACTCCAAAGATTGTTACTAAGAGTTCCTAAAACAACATATCGCCATTGGCCAATGCCCTAAACTTTACGTGACAATCGTTCCTGGCGATTTTATCGGAAAGCTAGGGAAGGAGGTCATATTTGGAAATACTATCGGTAAGCACAGCCAGTCTGAGAAAACCTCCGAAAACGGGCTCAGGCCAATCGATTTTGCTGCGGGGCTGGATCTTGTTGTAAGTAGTACACGCTTCCCGCATCTCAAAATTCATAAAGGTACATGGCAATCCCCAGATCAATTAACCGTCAACCAAATTGACCATGTTGCGATCGACGCAAGGCACTCTTCCAGTGTGTTAGATGTCCGAACTTTCCGAGGGGCCAACTTTGACTCGGACCACTACCTTGTTGTAGCCAAGGTACGAATGAGGATATCTTGTTCACGACCAGCACGAACTAACGCTGTGAAGAGATATGACGTCAGAAAGCTACAATCGCAAGAGATTGCCAATGCCTTTTCCAATCGAGTGTCCCTTCAATTATCCTTGAATCCCATGCCGCCCGCATTAAGCATTGAAGACCAGTGGCAGCAATGCCAAGAAGCCATCAGAACCACTGCCTCTGAGGTTCTGGGTTTCACTCGGCCACCAAAACGAAACCCATGGTTCGATGAGGAATGCAGGCAGGCAAATGCAGCCAAACAAAAAGCACGTCAAGTGCTGATGGAACAACGAACAAGGGCTGCTTACGATCAGTATAACGAGATCTATAAGGAGAAAAGAAGGGAAGAACACCGATTTCTCAAAAAGAAAAAGAAGCAGCATGAGAAGCGCTCGTTTGAGGAAATAGAGAGGTGCCATGACAGGAACGAGATTCGGAAGTTTTACCAAAAGGTAAAAAGATCTTCCAGGGTGGCAAACCCCGAACTCAAGCCTGTAAAGACCAGCAGGGAAACATAGTTATAGAGTCACAGTCGCTACTGAGGATCTGGAAAGATCATTTCTGCAGACTGCTTAACGGCGATGAGGACACAAATTCCGCTGTCAGGCAGATTGCCCCATTCAGCTTGGACGATGATCAAGAATTTCGTCCTCCCGACCTAGAGGAAGTTAAGCTTGCCATATGCAAACTTAAATCAAATAAGACTGCAGGTGCAGACGGCCTTGATGCCGAACTCTTCAAGGCAGCTGAAGACCAGTTGGAAAGGAGCATGCACCAGCTGATCTGCATGATTTGGTCGGAAGAAAGCATGCCCGATGAATGGAACCTCAGTATCGTATGCCCGATCCTAAAGAAAGGAGACCCTCACAATTGCGCCAATTTAGAGGGATAAGCCTCCTTAACGTCGCTTATGTGATCTTGTCTGCTGTAATATGTGAACGACTGAAACCCCACGTCAACAACTTGATAGGTCCTTATCAATGTGGTTTTAGACCAGAGAAGTCCACAATAGACCAAATTTTCACATTACGGCAGATCTTGGAAAAAACCCGAGAACATAATATCGATATTCACCATCTTTTTATCGATTTCAAGGCCGCGTATGACAGTATTTATAGGGACGAGCTGTACAGAGCCATGTCTAGTTTCAGCATCCCTGCAAATCTCGTACGACTATGCAGGATGACTTTGGAGAATTCACGCTGCTCCGTCAAGGTCGGTAAAGAGCTCACCGAGACTTTTGATGTCAAAGAGGTTTAAGTCAAGGCGATAAACTGTCATGAAATTTCTTCAACCTCATACTAGAAAAGATTGTACAAAATTCAAACGTCAATACCAGAGGAACAATCTTTCAAAAGTCAGTACAGTTATTCGCTTAGTCAGACAATATTGACTTAATGGGAAGAAGGAAGCGTGATGTTATGGGCTCTTTAGCGAGCATTAAAACAGAAGAGGGGGTTTGATGATTAGTGAGGGCAAAACGAAGTATATGTTGTCATCAAACGAGGACACCGAATATCGACGAATTGGACCAAACGTCACAATAGACAGACATAACTTCAAGGTAGTTCAGGAATTTGTCTATCTAGGATCCGCTATAGACACGGAAGACAACATCAGTGGGAAGATCAAATGAAGATTAAATAATATTGTAAACCGTTGCTTCTTTGTTAAGAAGGTTCTCTAAAAAAAAAGTAAATAAGACTTTAGTTATCTCAGGTCTGCTTTAAGGGCGTGAACCTTAACGACGGTGGTTAAAAAAATGTAGCTGTTTTGGCAGAAAAATGCTCCGAATGATCTTTGGTTCCGTATGTGAAGACAATGTGTGGAGAAGAAATACAACAACGTACTATATGAGCTGAACCGGGACATTGGCATAGCTAGAAGAGTCGGATGGACATCAACGCTCCGGCTCGACAGGTTTTCAAAAGCACATTGTAGGAAAATTGCAGAAGGGGAAGACCTCGCCATAGGTGGCGCAATCAAATGGAAGGAGACATCAACTGACTTAGAGCTCGCGCAAAATCAAAGTCGATATATCGATGTTGGTTATTGGTTAAGGCCTAGGCTCACCCCAAACTGTAATGTCCACCTAAGTAAGTATGTAGGTAAGAGTAGGCACTTTTATCTACTAGATTTTCAAACTTTAACTTCGAATTGATTCCACACCACTGCTCCAGTTTCATTTATTCAGAGTTCCAACTGTTTCTTCGAGATAAATCATGAAGGCTGCCCTTCAAAAAATGAATCTTTTATTGGTATTTGTCAGACATGTTAAGCTCATCGATTTTGTAATTAACATGCAGCTCAGGAGTGCCTACGAAGGGTGGAGGTAGCCTTGATTCCCACAAACTTTTCTTAAAATCTCAGAAGTTCTTCAACCGGGTCGTACTGTTTGTTTCATCAAACATGTGACGGATACAAAGTGATTAGCTCAGGAGCTGCTTTTTTGTATTGTCAGACAGACTTCTTCTGGACTGTGCCGTTAGGATCGTCTGATTCCTCCTCATGAAATTAGAAGAATTAGCATGCATCCTTTTTAACCGGGAGGTTCGTGATTCGAATCCAAACAGAGACAAAAATGTTTTTCCACGGGTATCACCTTTCGTGACGAATTGGCAATCTCTCCGATCAATTCATTGCCATGAAAATCGTAGGTCCCCCACACTCCCTCACAAATGCAATGGTTGTGAGAAATACGCTAGGCCCCGGGGCTCCTCGCTCTCTTGCCCCACCCTGTTTATTGAAGTGAAACTTCTTATACGACTTGCAAACATGGATGCGTAACACGTTTAACGTGGATTATCGATTGCATACTTTTCGACACTGCTCGCAATTCGTCATTCAGCCAGACGATTTAATTGTAGTGAAAAGTATTCTTCGGTGGAAGTTTGCATTATTTTCAGAGGAAATCGAATTTAAACTAGTTCTTTGTTCTTTCTAATGCGTTTAATATTACAAATATGTATATTCATTCATTTCTTAAGAAAAATCTCAATATCTCATTAATAGTGCAGTCAATGAAGCGAAAAATAGGGCCCAACCTCCGAATTTTTTTACTGTGAACCGATTTGCATGAAATTTTGGAATTAGGCTCATCTTACCCTTAAATTCAAAAGTGAAAATGATTTGCACACCGCCACCACCCTGGGGGTGGTTGCCACCCCTTCTCGGGGGTTAACTTTTTTTTTTTAAATAACCTCGGATATCGATAGAAAGCCTAATTTTAAGCAAAAAAACTAATATAAAGTTTTTTGTTAAGTCCAATACTTTTCGAGTTATTGGCAATTGAAAATTCGCAATTTGTTCACGTTTTTCATCTATTTATTGCAAATATCTCCAAAACTATACGTTTTATCGAAAATTTTATAATGAACAAAATTGTAGCAGGTAAAACAATGAACAATTTTGTTTTTTATAAAGTATTCTAAGAAAAACATTAAGCTAGATATAAAAGATCAAAACCAATTTTTATTTTGTCTTAAATTTAATGGTTGTAGTCAATGCCATTTAGCGGCGAGCAGATGCATTTTATGCATTCTAATACAAGTAGATGTTTTGTAGTGCTTGAAATAAGCTTTAAAATGAGCACTATTAAAAGTCCTTTGCACGTAAAATAAGTGAGCTGTAGTGCAAATAAGGGGAGCATCTAATGTTTTTTTCTTTTAAATCAATGAGTTTTTGGACCATAACTCCTTCAATTTTTATGCTATCACAATTTGTAAGAAATCATTGTAAAAGTAATTAAGAGAGCTAAAACATCCTTGATTGCAATATATAGTAAACAACTTTTTGCTAAAACGGTGAAGGGTTAAAGGACTTAAGAGAGGCTGTGATTGCGCTGCCACGCGCTCTTTAAACAATCATATCTCCATCTAATTTTTTCGTGACTTTTTTGGAAAAAAATGTGTCCAAAAGCAGCCAAACTGATACTATCTTTCAAACTCTTCATAAAAAACTTAATTTTAGGCGGAATACGGTTAAATTTAATTTTGGTGGAAATGGCACTTATGAAAGCCATTGATTTAAAAGAAAAAAACATTAGATGCTCTTCTTATTTGCACTACAGCTCACTTATTTTACGTGCAAAAGACTTTTAATAGTGCTCATTTTAAAGCTTATTTCAAGCACTACAAAACATCTTATTATATTAGAATAAATAAAATGCATCTGCTCGCCGCTAGATGGCATTGAACACATCGATTAAATTTCAGACAAAATATAAAATGACTTTGATCTTTTATATCTAGCTTAATATTGTACTTAGAATACTTTATAAAAAACCAAATTCTTTATTGTTTTATCTGCTACAATTTTGTTCTTTATAAAATTCTCGATAAAACGTATAGTTTTGGAGATATTTGCAATAAATAGATGAAAAACGTGAACAAATTGCGAATTTTCAATTGCCAATAACTCGAAAAGTATTGGACTTAACAAAAAACTTTATATTAGTTTTTTTGCTTAAAATTAGGCCCTCTATCGATATCCGAGGTTATTTAAAAAAAAAAAAATTCACCCCCGAGAAGGGGTGGCGACCACCCCCAGGGTGGTGGCGGTGTGCAAATCATTTTCACTTTTGAGTTTAAGGGTAAGATGAGCCTAATTCCAAAATTTCATGCAAATCGGTTCACAGTAAAAAAAATTCGGACCTAAAATGCTTCATTGACTGCACTATAAATTCTAGTTTTTTAATTTATGCCGTGTGTGTGAAAATCGTGTCTGTGCTTGCAGAGAAAAACCCTCGTAGAATTCTTCTTCGACGAACTGGGCGACATATCTAATCTCCCATTGAGCAACGTCCTGAAATTTACTCAGGGCTCCAATTCGATTGCTTCATTGAAAGTAGTGTTGTGTTTTCTTTTCTCCTCAAATGAAATAATCCTACTAATATTATAAACGTGAAAGTTTGTATGTGTGGATGTATGTTTGTTACTCTTTCACGCAAAAACTACTGAATGGATTTTACTTAAACTTTCCAATAATATAGCTTATACATCAGAATAACACATAGATTACAATTTATCCCTAAATTCTCACGGGAACGGGAACTTAGAAACTACAACACCGATTTCAAAAATTTTTCCACTGTTAGAATGCTTCATTATCCCCGAGTAACATAAAAACTAATTCATCCCCATATTGCTACGGTTCCCTATATTCCCACGGCAGCAGGAACGTATACGGGAACTTTGACACTACAGAACCGATTTCAAAAATTCTTTCACCGTTGGAATGCTCCATAATCCCGGAGTAACATTAACTTTAACTTATCCACATATTCCCACGAAAACGGTCACCATATTCCCACGGAAACGGGAGTCTTTACTAATATTGAAAATGCGAATGTAGCTATGTCGGTATGTTTTTCGTATGTCTCCCGTTCAAACTGCTAAACAGATTTTATTAAATTAGCTACAGAGATGGTCTAGAACATGCGGAAAGATAAAGGCTATATATCTATCCTTATATTCCCACGGGAACGGAAATGGGAATTCAAAAACTACGGTCTCAAAAATTTTTAACAGGGCTACATGGTGTTGAAATAGGGGTTGAATGTTTTTTTTTGGAAATACCGCCATTTTTAAGGCTAGAAGTTTTATTTCCTAAAAAGTTAAAAATGCTGCTGAAAGTCACTATTCCACGCGGACGAAGTCGCCGGCACAGCTAGTCCTTACTAATATTATAAATGTGAAAGTCACTCTGTCTGTCCGGCTTTCTATGTTACCATCTCCCGCCCAAACTACTGAACCGATTTATATAAAATTTGATACAGAGATAGTCTAAAATTTAAGGAAGGACATAGGCTATATATTTTATCCCTTAATTCCCACGGGAACGGGAACGTATACGGGAATTTAAAAATTACAACACCGATTTCAAAATTTTTTCCACCGATAGAGTCCACTCTCCACTCCACTATCCCAAAGTAACATAAACTTTTATTCATCCACATATTCCTACGGGAACGGGAGTCCTTACTAGCATAATAAGTGTGAAAGAAGCTCTGTCTGTCCGTCGTTCTATGTTACCATCTCCCGCCCAAACTAACAAATCAATTTAAATGAAATTTTGTACGAAGATTGTTCTGAACTTTAGGACGGACAAAGGCTTTATTTCATTCGAATATTCCCACGGGAACCGGTCCTCACTATTATTATAAATGCAAAAGTAGCTCTGTCTGTTCACCTTTCTATGTTACCATCTCCCGCTCAAACTAATGAACAGATTAAAATGAATTTTTGTACAAAGACTGTTTAGAACCTGAGTAAGGACATAGGCTATATATTTTATCCCTATATTCCCACGGGAACGGAACAGTGTACGGGAACTTAGAAGCTACACCACCGATTTCAAAAATTCTTCCACCGTTAGAATGCTACACTATCCCCGAGTAACATAAACATTAATTCGTCCCCAAATTCCTACGGGAACGGGATTCCTTACTTTTATAATAAGTGCGAAAAAGTAGCTCTGTCTGTTCGCCTTTCTATATTACCATCTCCCGCCGAAACTAATGAACAGATTTAAACAAAATTTTGTACGGAGATATTTTAAAATTTAAGAAAGGACATAGGCTATATATGTTTTCCCTATATTCCAACGGGAACGAGAACGCATTCGGGAACTTTGACACTATAGCACCGATTTCAAAAACTGTTCCACCGTTAGAATGCTACACTATCCCTGAGTAACATAAACTGTAATCCATCCCCATATTCCTACAGAAATGGTCACCATATTCCCACGGGAATGGGAGTCTTTACTAATATCATAAGTCTGAAATGAATTCTGCGAATTTTTGTACAGAGATATAGTCTTGAGCCTGAAGATGGACATAGGCTATATATGTTATCCCTGTATTCCCACAAGAACGCAAAAGTAAACGGGAACCTAGAAACAACTGAACTGATTTCAAGAATTACTTCCCCGTTAGAAGGCTACACTATCTCAATGTAAAATTAACTTTAATTTATCCCCATATTCCCACGGGAACGAAAGTACTTACTAACATTATAGATCCGAAATCAACTCCGTCTGTCTTTTTTCTTTGTTACCATATCTGCCGGCCAAACTATTGAACCTATTTGTATGAATTTTGGTGCAGAGATAGTCTTGAGCCTGAAGAAGGACATGGTCTGTATTTGTTATCCCAATATTCCTACGGGAACAGCAACGTAAACGGGAAACTTAAAGCTACTGGACCGATTTCAAAAGTTCTTTCATCGTGAGGTGATTTCTGTCAAATTGTCGATTACACAGTTGACCTGGGAAGAAATGTCTTTCTTGATCTTCAAATAAATATTAGCAATCGGTAATGACTGTGTGAAAAGTCGATTTCGGCTCCGACTAATGAGATAGTTAAATTACATTAAGTCGTGTGCAAAATGTACTGAAATATAATAATATAACAATAGTTTACTAAAACGCATGAATGTGTCTTATTTGCAAAATAAGTAGCCTAAAAAATTAAAAATGCTGCTGAAAGTCACTATTCCAACGCGGACGAAGTCGCGGGCACAGCTAGTAGAAAATATTTAATACCTAGTTTTAGACGTGAAGTTTCATTTCATCCGCGCGGACTTACATGACATATGAAGTTTTATCAAAGTAGAGCTATTTTCAAGAAATTTCGCAAAAAGAAAATCGTTATGTTGTGCTAGTGGCGTTCGAGGTTCGAACCCCAGAAACATCCAATCGGTTTTTCACTGGCCGTTTTCAAAGAAATAATTAAAAGCTTGACGTTTTTTTGTATGAGAAACAAATTCTTGACCTGTAAAGCACCGAATATTGTGGACGATGGACACACGAACTTGCTCTTAAGTACTAAGTACAAAATTGGACGAATTGAATAATAAAAAAAAAAATATAGGGCTAAGGAGAAAACAGTTTCAATGACAGTGTTTCTACTTTCGAATCTTCTTCTTCCTCTTTTCATTTCTGGCGTTACGAGTAGTGAACTTGAAGCGATCACAACTCTCCCACTTTTCTGCTTCACACTAGTGGTCCGCCTGTGGGGTACGCCACGTTGACCTCAGAAAGCGTCGGCAAGCCTCCCGGTTTTTTTTTGTTCCATGTCTGAGGCCAACCAAATGCTGCTGTTTTTGCATTTGCTTGTACCAGGAGTGTTTTGGCCTGCCTTTTCATCGCGAATTTGTTGAAACGTTGTACGATATTGTTTTTTGGACGGGGTTCTGCGGATCTCTCCTTTGAACATGACAATACCAACTGAGCCGGTCGTGCTGAATTTTGTCCAAGATGGTACTTTTGACATGAAGGCTTCCACGGATCTTAGTACTTCTAATTCGATCAAGCTTTGTTACTCCTGCTGTCATCCGAAGCATCTTCATTTCGGCTGCCGTCAATTTGCTCTCATACTTTTTGTTCATTGTCCAACATTGTGAACCGTATGTCAGAGCTGGACGGACAACTGCTGTGTAGAGTCTTCCCTTCAGCTTAGGGGGCATTTTTCGATCACAGAAGATAGCGGAGTTTTCTCGCCACTTCATCCACCCTACGCTTACTCGATGATTGATGTCGTCATCACAAGTTGCTTCACTATTGATCATAGATCCCAGATATTTAAACTTTTCACACTTGGGAAGCACATTTCCATTCAAATAAATGTCTGGAATAGGCTTGTCTGGATCAGAAAAAGGGCAGCACAGGTATTCAGTCTTTTTAGCGCTAATACGGTACCCATTTCCTTCCAGAACATCAATCCAACGATCCTCGCTTATGATGGCCCCATCGTCAGCAAAGAATAATTGTTGTACTTTATTGTCCGTTACTTTTCCTTCGAGCAAATAATCCAGAACAGCAATAAAGAGCAGTGGACTCAAGACACTTCCCTGATGTACACCTACTGTTATTTGGAATTCTTCGGTGACTCAAGCTGGGCATCTCGCTTTTGTAACTGCTCCCTCGTACATGTCCATAATTATTCGCACATAGGCTTCAGGAACTCCTCGGTGTCTGAGGGCCACCCATATCAGATCTCGTGGTTGTCGATCGAATGCTTTTTCGAAGTCAACCAACACAATATGCAAATCCTCTAAGGCATCTCGGTGTTTTTCCATAATGATCCTTATACTTTGGATTGCGTCTGTAGTTGACTTACCCGCGACAAACTCGCATTGGTCATCAGACAGCCTTATTATTTTCCGCAGTCGGCTATCCAAAAAACGCTCAACGATCTTCATAGTGTGGGACATCAACTTGATCGAACGATAGTTGTCACAGCTTCTGGTATCTCCCTTTCCCTTGTACATTGGAAGAAGAAAACTTTCCCTCCTTTGATTAGGCAAACTGTCACCTCTTATAAGTTTAGAGATGAGAATCGTGAGCCATCTCAACCCGATGTCTCCTATATTTTTCCAAAACTCATATGGTACCTCGTCTGGCCCAATCGCTTTGCCTTTTTTGGAGTTCTTAACTGCCTCCCTAACTTCTTCGACTGTGACGTCGGATACTTCCGTAAAGTTAGGTGCAGCTGTTGGAAAGTGGCGCCGAGGAAACTGTTCATTAAAAAGATCATCACAATACTGTCGCCACCTGTGAACAATTTTGTCGTCATCCACAAGTAACAATCCTTGAGCATCATTTATGAACTTCGGCGAACGAATCTCCTGCGCATTTCTCCTTCTCTGAGCGGCTATTTTGAAAATGGTTGCTCCCTTATTCAAGTTGCTTTGTTTTAGCTCTTGGATAGCCTGATTTGCTTCAGCAGCTGGGGAAGAAATCTCTTCCAGCTCTCGATACAGGCCCTCCGTGCTTTTTGCTTGAAGTTGGGCGCACTTTTTCTTCGCTTCTTTTCTACAGCTCTTGTATTCTATTTTGAAACGCGCTTTTTCATTTGTATTTCTTGAGGGGCACTTCGACCAAGCTTGGAAAGCTGCTTTCTTCTTTCTAATCACTGCTTTAGCTTCATCATCCCACCACCAGGTTTCTTTAGCTTGTTGGTGGTGTCCTTTTGAGACTCCTAACAGTGATTTGGCTCTCTCTAAGCAGGTTCGTTGTAGGCGATCCCACATATTTTGTGCCGTGATTGCATTAGAAACTGCGTCGATGGTATTACACAGCTGACTTTGCATATACGAAGTGAATTGCTGTCCTTTGGTTTTCTCCAGATTGTACCACTTGATTCTCCTAGGAGCCTTTGTTTGTTTGACTTTCTCCACCGCATCCGTAAAAAATTCTGTTAAAAGAAGACGGTGTTGTTGAGCGGCAGCTTCCCCTAGTATCACTTTGCAGTCTTTCACCCGAGATTTCATGTAATTGGTTACCAAATGGTAATCAATCTGGGTTTCATTTCCTCCACTGCTGTAAGTGATAAGGTGTCGGCCTTGTTTGATGAACATGGTATTTAGTACGATTAGACCGTATGACTTGCACATATTTAGAATATCTTCACCAGGAGTGTTCCTGGTGCCGAATCCCAAACCTTCATGGCAGTCTTCATAATCCTCGTTTGTCTTCCCGACATGTCCATTCAAATCTCCTCCAAAAAAACAAGTACTCTTCTTTTGGGATGTTCTTAAGTAGGTTATGAAAATCAAGCCAGAATGCATCTTTTTCCTCCTGCTCACACCCTATTTGGGGAGCATATGCACTGATTATATTCCAGACCTTTCCGTTTGTTTCTACTTTCGAATGACTTGAAAAAATACTCCCGAATGGCGATAACAATGCGGGAAAAAGGAAAAGTAATCTGACTTAACATGCATACATGCCATCTAACCAATACGTCACCAGCACCAAAGTGAGCCATATTATCTGAACATAATTTATAAAATGCATCTTTCAATGCAATTTTCAAAGTGTCCATACGTCGATTGAAAAAATCATTGGAAAACAAAAAGAATATTGCACTGCCAAGCGCCCAGCAAGCTAATGCCATTTGCCATCTAAACACTTCACTTTGATGTCACCTTACTTTGATAAATCGAAAAGTTATTAAAGAACTGGATTGCGTACAGATTCCATGAGACGTAATATAAACGACGCGACGTGGAGCTTAATATTCACTTATATTGTTCCGAGAGAGTTGTTATTAATGCAACAGTAATCTGACGGCAGCTGGAATAAGTGGAGCTTAAGCTCTTTGAAAAGCTCTGCTCCTTTTAGAATCATAAGGCTCGAAAGAATTTTATTCTTTTTCTTCACAGAATGAGAACCGACTAGGTTTTTAAAGGAACGTGTTTATGTTTTCCTGTTTTTACATACAACATAAATTAAATTCATTACAAATGCAGCAGTGGTTTTCAAACTTTCCTATTTTGGAAAAAGATTTTTCGATAAGGGTTGGCTTTTTACTTAAAGCTGACATAAACAATGACTTTTAATGCCGCTATGCATCTTTTTCTGAATTCGACTCAAGTGGAATTTTTTCCGTTGATGTCGACTGTTTTTGGTGTTTATTTAAGGTCCTTCTTCTATCCTTGCAGCCCAAAGGAAGGATATTATGAGATGAGAAGCTCTTGAGGTGAAATTCTTTTGAACGGCATTGTTGTTTACTACGAAATACGAACTTCGTTATGAATCGAGATTTTTGTTATTTGATACCGGATGTAAATACTTCATTGTGGCCTCAAATATTTGTGGACTTTGTTGTAAAAAGAAAAGAAAAAATCAAAGGAAGTGAAACTTACATACGGAGAGGTATTTTCCTTCTTGCGGTTAGGGGTTATTCTTCATTGAGATGAAGATAAAATAAGCACCTCTTCAAATAAACAATTCGTTTAATGAAAAGTGTGAAAGGTTTAACGACTTGATCCCTTTCTTTTTTTTTTCCTATTTTTTTGTTATTTTCAATGTAAAAGAAAAAAACTAAACATTTTCTGGTATCAATGATTTTCGGGTCTGTTGGGCCAAATCCTCAAATTATTATTTGCAACTTGATGAGCAGCACGTTCAGAAGATCTAAACATCAAACCACTGAGTTCAAAATACACTTACAAAAAAATTTTAAATGACATGATATTTTAGTTCCTTCTTATTCATTCTATCTGTGATAGGCTTCAAATTTTACTCTCATCACGTGAAAGGAATAGCCTTAAAAAATTTTAAAACACAAGTGAATGCCACTCTCCGCTGTCGGAGAGCAGGTGCCCTACGAAACCTCATGCCATTTTAATTTTTTTCATTTATTTCAAACTATTCCATTTTGTTTGGAAATCTCATTTTCAATTTCGTTTGAAAGATGAGCACTCAGTGAATCGACAATATTGATTTGTATGTCGCTTGATGTTCCACGACACACCGTCTGACGCGTCGTTCGGCGTCACCTTTTCCAAATGGTACGTTGTAAGTAAGTATATGAATATTGTGAGAGTTAATGCAGACACTTTTTAAAATCACTACAAAGTGTAATTAACTATGGTACGAGGTTCAAAATTAGGAAAATCCAATAAAGTCCCACTGATTATTATCCTTTTCACTTCTATATAAAAAACACTACCAACGAAACAACTCTCCTCGTTCAAAAACGATTTAAACAAAATCGTACATGCAAAACGTCTGTGTCGGTACTTGAACAAAGGGTTGCAAGTTGCGCTCGATCTAAATTTTCTTTCGTTTCGAACTATTTTTTTCTTTTCACTTTTCATAATTTTTACACACAAAAATAAACTCTGCTCGTTCAAAAGCGATTTGAACAAAATGCTACCTTGCTTAAGATGGTTTCATTTCTTTGCCGAATCTTTTGCACGAATATTCAGAAATTGGGTGAGTAGGAACTAGGAAAGAAATTACGACAGCTAGTTTATTTCTGTGTAGTGTGATTGTGCAAATAGGAGTAGTTTAGTTAGTTTAGCACTCCTAATTGTGCAAATAAGAGTATAAAATGATCGCAATGAGGTGAAGATTGCAAATATGCTGAATAAATACTAAATTGACTTCCTATGAAAGTTAGTCGTTCATAAAAGAATTGAACAAATATGGCGCATCGCCACTGCCAGCAGCAGTCAACTGCGGCAAAGTTTTCTCCACAAATTAAATTCGACCGGGAACTCACGTCGCTTTTTTCGGTTGGTTTGAAATGAATTTAAAAATAGGTAACGTTTTATTTTTATTCTTGTCGCAGTCGAGAATGTAGAAAACTTCACTCAAAACTGGTGCGATAAACATTGTGAGCCATCAAAGTGAAAATTACATTTAAAAAAAAGTGTGGAGATAATAAAACTTAATTCCAGGCGGACTGAACATTCTTACTAGTTGTGATTGTGAGATGACATGTCATTGTACTAGTCGAAGATGACTGTAATTATTCGAACAACTTGTTTGTGAAAGCTTAGCTTTTGATATTAAAAATATAATTTGCAAACAACAGCATGGTTGTGTACAAAAAAGATCAACAGTGACTAACCTTGTACATTTTCTTCATAAGTGTTCCAAAGCAAATTGAAAGCGGACAAGAGTTAGATTGCAGACTTTTCAAAGGCTTTCGATAAACTGTCTCATGATATTATATTGTTTAAACTGAGAGCATATGGATTGACCTTCATCGACTTGATCAGATTGTACCTTACCAGTAGCTCATAAATGTGGTATAATCTTGAAGCATTCTTGCAGATTCCATTAAGGCCCACTCAGGTGTACCACAAGGCAGCCACCTTGGCCCTATCCTTTTTATTCTAGCCATTAATGGTGTTACTTTTAGCACACCGGCTTTGTATAGTTACTCAATTTCTCATCAAATGTTATGGGAGGTGTCCAGTATTGAGGACCTCGGTGTAAAGTTTAGTTCTAACTTAGACTTTACATCTCATATCAACTTTATTGTTAGTAAAAAGAATTTCAATACTAGGCTTTATTAAGAGATACGCTAAGGAGTTTACGGACCCCTACGTCACTCTTTCGCTGTATAACTGTCATGTTCGACCCCATCTTTAGAATATGCTTTTCAAATATGGTCTCCTCATTGTGCAGTTCACAAACAGTATACAGCGAAGATTTATTAGATTTGCTCTCAAGGGATTTCCTTGAATTGATCCTAATGACCTTCCACCGTATGAACACCGTATTCAACTGCTTTCGCTTCGGCGAATAAATAATGACTCAGTTTTTCTTCGTCAGCTTATAACAGGACAAATTGATGCTCCTGACTTGATCTCATCCATAGGTTTTAACATACCAACTGCACTAGTTAGAGTAACTTTTCTGTCATCATCATAGAACTAATTATGGCATGACTGAGCCTCTTACTCGTATGATAAAAATCTTAAATCTAAACTCGAATTTAGTAGATTTTTATGTTAGTAAAAGTACCCTAAGGTCATTGGTTCGAATCGAACCAGAGCTCCACTCTCTTGACTTTGCTTTCGCTTTTTGTTTCTTCTTGTCTTATTTAATAAATTAGTTTTATGTACACTTTTTTTCTGTTGGAGGTTTTTAAAATACCAGCTGGAGCACTCAGACCTAAATACCTTCTATTTGTTATAGCTTTCCAGATGTTCGGAGAAAAGCCAAAAGACGCTGCCATGATAAGGAGCCTAAGTTACCAGCTCTCACCATGTTTGCGCCGAATCTCTGTAACCTCATGCGAGAATGTCTTCTTATTTTCGTTGGAGAGCATACGTGTGGTCTGTCTGCTTCCAATGGAGGCATGCCATCTACGGTTGTGCTCTTCACAGATCCAATCATTGATTGAAGCCCTCACTGAGGACGCTGGCAGACTTAGCGACGGTTCAGGTCCTGAGAAAGCTGTCTGAGATCCTTACCTAGCAAGTTCATCGGCGGGCGATCTCATTTCCAGCTATGCCGTGATGGCCCGGAACCCAAATAAGACTCAAGGAATTTAATCTTCCGATCGCATTCAGAGAGATCTTGCATTCCTAGATCACTTTCGAAGTGGTTAGAGGGTTGAGAAAAGCCTTAAGCACAGCTTGGCCGGCGCTGCAAACACAGATACTTCTCCCCGTCCAGCCATTGTTTGTAACGAGGCTTAAAACCATAAACGGAAACGTCTGATCCTAAACAGGTGTGCACTTGTGCAGTCGTATGTCGCCGTTCTCCACAAAGGCACCAGCGCCAGACCCCTCGTCGGTTTTGGAACCATCTGTGAAGATTCGATAACAGTTCTTTCCAGGCTCAGATTCTGGAACCAGTCCAAAACCGAAACAAAGTTGACTGAGTATTTTTGACGCAGTTTGAGCCTTGGGATCTATGTACATATTTATCTATTTTGTTTTTGTTTATGTTTGTCAATAATTTTGTAATATTTTTTAATTCTGTTGTTTAGAGTGTGTTAGACTTATTTTTTACTTACTAACAACTAACACTTCGCTAAATGATGACAGTGACACATAGTTCTCTGTACTTAAGGGGGAAAAACTCTTCAAGAAAGGCACATTGTTTCACAAGCTTGAAATAAGCTGTTCTGATAGCGTAAAAAAGTCAAAACGCGTCATTAAATAATTTTATTTAACAAGACTAGCTATGAAGTGTTTTATTTGACTTTATATGAATTTGGTCGGAGTCTTGTTGGCTGCTTCATTTAAAACTAACGCAACAAACATTATTAGCCATCAAAGTAAAAACTACATTAAAGAATGGGCGCGACTGGAACGCGCGAACTTGCGATTGTGTGCTAAGTACAATATCAAAGTTTTGAAACTGAGTAAAAGGTTTCACGTTTTTCATAATATACACATACAGGGTGTCCCGTAATTCGTTTTACATACTTTGGGATATGATTCTTGGTCATATTCTAACAAAAAAATTTTTATACAGTAAAGTCCGTTTCTCAAGTTTGACATCACTTTTTGACAATTTAAAAAAAGGCTAACTTTGGTGTACCCTGACCTGTGTTAAATTCGATATCTCTGTCAATACTGATGATAGAGACCTAATCTTAGATTCAAATTTTTTTAAAAATAACAACCTTTAAGACTGTATTTAAATTAAGCTTCCATAGGTTTAGGGTTGCCAGATTTTCAATTTTAAGTGGTGTTCAAATTTTCTTCCCAAAACAAAGTTTTGACTTTGAGGTCATTTTTTTGGAGAAAAGGCCTGATAAACATAGAGTTTCTTTATTTTTTACAGATGAACAAAACAATAATAAAGAAAAAACTCAGCATTAAGTTAACTCAAAAACCCATACATTTTATGATACTAAGAAAAATACAAAATGTAAAAAATTTAAAAAAAAATAAAAAAAAGTTCTTGCTTTGAGGTTTGTTTGAGTAAAACAATAATATGATCACTTTTATTAGTTTTTTTATGTATTTAATACAAATACAATTATAACAAGTGCTCAAAGCCCCATTCTTCGTTTTGAATCCATGCCAGAGCCCGTTTTTGGATTTTATTGTGGGTGTTTGCTGTCGATAACTCTTGTCTTACTTGTAGTCTTGTAATCTTTGAAACTGTATTTAAATTTGACTCCTATAAGCTAAGGGTTGCCAGATTTTCAGTTAGTATAAAGTTCCTGGTATCCTTTGTTGTGCTTTTCTTCAATTTCCATTTAAAAACTCATATAAGAAAAAAAATGTCTACGTATTCTTCTCTCGTTAATGAAAGCATTTCAAAAAACTCTCTGATCAAACTGCAATCGTGACTTAATTTAAAAAACTAATGAACAAATTTGTTTTCTTATTCTTTTATACGACTAATTTACCTATTGAACATTCATACCCCAAATTTAAAGCAAACATCCACAATGAAATCCAAAAACGGGCTCTGGCATGGATTCAAAACGAAGCGAAGGAGGGCGCTTTGAGCACTTGTTATAATTGTATTTGTATTAAATACATAAAAAAACTACTAAAAGTGATCATATTATTGTTTTATTCAAACAAACCTCAGAGCAAGAACTTTTTTTTATTTTTTTTTAAATTTTTCCCATTTCGTATTTTTCTTAGTATCATAAAATGTATGGGTTTTTGAGTTAACTTAATGCTGAGTTTTTTCTTTATTATTGTTTTGTTCATCTGTAAAAAATAAAGAAACTCTATGTTTATCAGACTTTTTCTCCAAAAAAAATGACCTCAAAGTCAAAACTTTGTTTTGGGAAGAAAATTTGAACACCACTTAAAATTGAAAATCTGGCAACCCTAAACCTATGGAAGCCTAATTTAAATACAGTCTTAAAGGTTGTTATTTCTACAAAAAATTGAGTCAAAGATTAGGTCTCTATCATCAGTATTGACAGAGATATCGAATTTAACACAGGTCAGGGTACACCAAAGTTAGCCTTTTTTTAAATAGTCAAAAAGTGATGTCAAACTTGAGAAACGGACTTTACTGTATAACAATTTTTTTGTTAGAATATGACCAAGAAACATATTCCAAAGTATGTAAAACGAATTACGGGACACCCTGTATTTGGTGGTAAAGATTTGCCAACTATACATTATTCTTCTTCTTTTCATTTCCGGTGTTACTAGTAATGATCTTGAAGCGATCACAACTCTCCCACTTTTCTGCTTCACACTAGTGATCCGCCTGTGGGGTACACCGCGTTGACCTCAGAAAGCGTCGGCAAGCCTCCCGGTTTTGGATTATTCCATGTCTGAGGCCAACCAAATGCTGCTGTTTTTGCATTTGCTTGTACCAGGAGTGTTTTGGCCTGAATTGTTGAAACTTTGTACGATATTGCCTTTTGGACGGGGTTCTGCGGATCTCTCCTTTGAACATGACAATACCAACTGAGCCGGTCGTGCTGAATTTTGTCCAAGATGGTACTTTTGACATGAAGGCTTCCACGGATCTTAGTACTTCTAATTCGATCAAGCTTTGTTACTCCTGCTGTCATCCGAAGCATCCGAAGCCAACTATACATTATTATGTAAATTAAATAAAATCGTAAAAAGTATTGAAACAAATTAAATTAAATATTCCAGAGGTTTCTAGCGGAAATCTAAAAACACCGCCGGAACCAGGAGAAAATTGTGGGTTCCTTCCATTCCCTCACAAGTCATGGTTTTGCGAAATGCGCTAGGCCCCGGGGCTTCTCGTTATGTTGCGCCACCCTATTTATTTATTTATTTTATTTGGCTTTGTAATTGTGAGCAAATAGTTTGCATCCGCAATTACTTATGGCCACCTCTCCTGCATCGTAAACTCTCATGAAGGTCGGCGGATGAGACGAAGTGTCACAGTGCCATAAATTCAAATAATTTTTCGAATCTTCTTCACATCTGGAATATTGTTCATGTTTTAACGTAGATGCTCGGCTTGCGTACACAAAAAGCAATCTCTTAAAGTTTATTCCTGATTGCATCAAAGATTCACATTTGAGGAACTTTGTTTTGAAGTAAACCTTTTATAAAAACAAAATGAGGCAACTATAATGTTTACTCTTGTAGTTTTCATTTTTTAATTTCTTTCCCTCCTCAACTCTTTTATCAGGAAAAATTATTTGTCCTTGATTCTTGCTTCCGCACCAAACCACATTTGTTAAAGCAAATTTTAATGTAAAAGGACTCTCGTCTTGATATTCCATTATAGCGATTATAAAAATCTCAAATTGGCTTACATTAATCATACATTAATGTGAAATGAGTCTATATAAAACCAACACCATCTCCATTCTACAAGCGTAAATGTACATTCGTATCGCAATGCTCTTTTTTACAACCAAACGCAGCGCAATTTGCTAAATTGCAGCTCCGCCACTTTGTAAATCAGATTGCCAGAGCATTAATCAAAACTTTATATACGTTCTCGCTTTGACTGCAACTTTGTACTCTCGTCCATTAAATACACAAAGACGTTTCTTGCAAAAGCTAAAGCTTATAGTCATAGCCAAGCCAACGACCGCAAGTAGCAAGACGAAATACACAGTTAGTCTAATTCCAAGGAATGTTAAAAGGAGTAAAGTTTTTGTTTCATCATGGACTCTAGTTTTCTTGTATTTCTACCCACAAAGTCTCAACTAAATTATTACACTAAATTTATATTGAAAAATGATATTCTGATGACACAAACTGACACTATTAGATGGGTGCTTTAAACAGTAAAAAGGATAAAGATGTTTATACTTGTGGTCCTCATGGTGGAATGGTATCTACAAAAGAAGTGATATTCATAAATCTTGAGACAAAAATTGTAATGAAGAAAGTTTTGTTGAGTACTTACCAATTGCTGTCTCTTCGTCTCCTTTTAGTCCTTGGATTGAAGGAATGAATTTTCATTGTTTCCAATCAGTAGAAGAAATACCAAGAGTTTTGCTCAATCTTCCTTTGACCACCAAAGGGCCTTTGAATTGATTTTTGACTCAAAATGAGCATTCAGAATCAAACTTGAGTTGTTACGAGTATTACGACCACACATTGGAGATGTGATTTCATAGTATGACATTTTCAAATAATTAAATTACATAAACTTATGACTGTTCACTGAGGCGTATACGCATTCTTTTTTTTATCGTAAAACAGAAACCAAAAGTTTAAATTATTATTAAACTTAAATAAATTATATGAGGTAGGTACTTACAGCAAAATTATTTTTTTGATGTTTTCGGCACTAATGTCGAATTCGTTTCAACAAAAAAATTTACTGCAGTAAATTTTTTTTTCAACGGATTTTATTTAGGAGGAAAAAAATTCGACTGCAGTCGATCTCTTTTATGAGACAGATTTGCACACTGATTTTTTTTTGTATGTTTGTATGTATGTACATAATTATGTATTTTATTTCAAACTTTAGTATTTTAAAACAATGTGTCTTTTAAACAATACTTAGAAGCATAGTGGTTACAATAAATATTCATTAAAAGAAAAGTAAAAAAAAAGTTGGTAAAAAGTAAATAATGGTCTTAAATAACAAATATCTTCCTATTTATTTTATGTATTACAAGTTTATTGTTTATTTGTGATTGAAAGTATTTATTAAAAATGAGAAAAAATTGGAAATGACAAAGAAAAAGATTTTAAGTTTTGATGTGTTTTTAATTATTTTATGAAATATGAAATATTTTCAGCATTTACATAAATTTCTTAGCGAGCTTTCAAATAACTTACAGTTATCTTGTCCCCTCAGGTTGCTAGGCAGAGAGTTCCAAAAACCAGCAGCATGAACGAAGAACTGTTGTTTAGAAATTCTATATTTAAAAGGTGGTATAATAAGAATGTAGTTTCTTTGTGAAACAGGGAAAATGAGCTTTTCGTAGAGATAATTGGGGGTTTTCTCATGAATAAGTTTAAACAGAGAAGTTAATGTTAGAAAATCAAGATATTTATCAAACTTCATATTAAAAACATTCATATCGTGAACAGAAACATGGTCGAAACGTCCCAATCCGTATATAAAACGAACAAAGTTGTTAAACGCTACTTGAAGTCTGCGATTACTGGCGCTATCCATACAGCAAAAAATTGGCCAACCATCAGCTTCCGGAGAGATAAAGAAAGCACAAGGTAGCGTAAATTCTGGCAATAGCACATGTCAAGTGGTTTTCCCATGATAGCGTCTGGTTGAAAACAAACCCCTAGATTTTTCACTTACGGAACGTAATTTAACAATGTGCCATTTAGTTCTACGAGCGGTAAATTAGCTACATCAACGACAGTTTTGGTAATGATAATTGCCTGGCATTTATTTGAATTTAATTTAAGTTGATTTTCTCTAGCCCACACTACTATTCTCATTAGATCTTCATTTATTTCGGCCGTTGCATTTTTTATCATATCAAGACGATAACTCAAGTGAATTTGTACATCATCAGCGCACATATGAATTTTGCTGTGCTTGAGTATCGATGGTAAGTCGTTGTTAAATAGAGTGAACAAGAGTGGACCTAATATAGATCCTTGACGGACACCAGTACGTTGAGTTGGCAAACACTGCCTGGCTTCTGTGGCTGAGGTACTGTGCAATTAGCGATAATGCTGACGACTCAAAATAGAAAAAGTTCTTTAGTTCGAATGCTTTTGCAAAATCTAGCAAAACCAGCGTTGTAGCTTGATTTTTATCTACTTGCTCTCGTACGTCATCGACTATTTTAAGAAGTGCTGTGGTACAACTGTGTTTTGCTCTGAAACCAGATTGCGAAGGAGTAATTAGTTGAAAGGTTTCTAAATAAGACGTGATCTATTGACTTATGAAATGAAAGCTTTTCAAATGATTTTCACACATACAACAATTTTGACAAATCGAAAACGTCAAACAAAAACTTCAGCTTATGAAAAAAAATTAAAGGAAGCAGGGGCTAGATTCCGCAAGAGTGAATTTTTATTGTGTACACGAAAATTTGTGCACACTCTCTAATTTGGATTCCGCAAGGGTGAAGGTGAGTTTTTTTGACAGAAGACGTGTACACTATACTTCAAATTTACTCACGGTCTTTCAGAGTGTGAGTTTTCAGTGGGCCGTGAGTGTGAGTATTTTATACTCACTCTTGCGGAATCTAGCCCCAGGACTGTTTTGTATTTTGTTGTGAATTTGAAAAACATTTGGTGAAAAAAAAAATATAAAAATTTTGTGCTTAACAATATGAATGTAATTGTTTCGTTCTTTGGTGCTTGTTTTTCCTTATCAGTCAGTTGGACACACACACATTCATAAAAAAAAATTCGCTACTTTTTTAATTTCCCAAATACCCAAAAAAGAATCGAATTCAGTAGCGACTGCAGTCGACTGCAAATAGGTGAAAGGAAATCGACATAAGTTACTTTTTTACATAGTTGGAAATTGTCAAAATAAAAATTCAATTTCCGTGGTAAATTCAATGAATTCTTGGTTTCAATCGATGACAGCACACAAGCACGTGCTCAAAATGACATGAGAGGCAAAAAACTGAAGGCTGTCTTGAGGCGGTTTTACTTATTAGAGGGATAATGTTCATTGCGGCAGTTCTGAATGAAGGTTTCAACATTCTCAACTGTTGCAAGCCCAAAAATAGCGAAAACATGTTCCCTCTTATTGATTTCAAACCAATCGACATAGAACGGCGACGAGGGCTCCCGGTCTATTTTAACTTGTGTACAAAATGGCACTATTTTGCCGCAATTGACTCTCTGGTTCCACTATGTAGGCGTCGGGTACAAATTGGCACAATCCCCCCAGAAGACCACCACACAGCCATTTGTTTAATTTTGAAAGATTAAGCGAACAATAATAGGGGTCGCACAAAGCGTTTTTTTTTAGAAAGCTCTAAAGTCGCACTGAATGTCAAACTCAGTGATTCCCAAGGGTTGAACTGGGTTCGCCCTAAACTCGCCCTAGGTTTTCGCTGTGGCGATTTTACGGCTGTCAAATGGCATGTGTTTTTATTCAAATGACAGGGACGTGTGGTGATTTTGTGGTTAAACGTTTTTTGAGAACTGGAAAACTCAGGTTTTTTGACAACTCATAGGGTTGTCAAGAAAACCTGGGTCAACCCTGGGTAAAGTTCAATGAACAAACCAAATATTTTCAAATAGTAAGCAGGCACATAAGGTAGATCAGATGTAGCTTGCAAAAAACCGATAGCAAACGAGATATTTGCGAAAAAAGGATTTTTGTGACCTTTGACCTTTGATTTTTAATAGACGCTGACACCCTACAGTATGTAGGTTTTGATACAATTTTGTGGTGTCAAAATAGAAATCTATACAAATTTACAGCTGGGTATCTCAAATTCCGAGATTCTTGTCTAATTTTGATTAAATTGACTGGACTATGAATGTCAATCCGCAGGTTAGGGAAGAAAGACAATCAAAATTTTTTGAGTTGTCAAAAGATCAAAAATTTTCTGATGTGTCTGACTTCTTCTTCTTCTTCTTTCCATTTCTGGCGTTACGAGTAGTGATCTTGAAGCGATCACAACTCTCCCACTTTTCTGCTTCACACTAGTGATCCGCCTGTGGGGTACGCCGCGTTGACCTCAGAAAGCGTCGGCAAGCCTCCCGGTTTTGGATTGTTCCATGTCTGAGGCCAACCAAATGCTGCTGTTTTTGCATTTGCTTGTACCAGGAGTGTTTTGGCCTGCCTTTTCTTTTTCGTCGCGAATTCTGATGTGTCTGACTATCTACATTATGATTAGCAAAAAATGTCCGGTATTGGATACTATTAATAATAAGCTTTTAAAAACTCTTTGTTGTCTTGTGGTACCCGTGGCGTGCTAACCGCATGTCCACCTGTTAATCCAGAGGTTCGAATCTCAGCAGAGGCAAAAATGTTTTTCCACGTGTATCGCCTTTCGCAAGGAATTGGCAAGTCCTCCGTTAATAAATTCATTGCCATGAAAAGCGCTTTCTCAATTAGCCGTTCGGAACCGGCAGAAAATTGTAGGTCCCCTCCATTCCCTCACAAGGCATGGTGGTGAGAAATGCGCTAGGCCCAGGGGCTCCTCGCTCCGTTGCGCCACCCTATTTATTTTATTTTTTTTTCTTAAAAACTCTTCCTTCAACAGGACTACGTTAACTATAATCCTAATCTTTTGTTTAAGACTAAGCCACTTCCCTTACTGCTGGAAAATAACAAAAGTAATACCAACTTCAAGGCCATATAAGCTTAAGAACGAAATACAATTAGTTTACTAAGTTGAGTGGATGACTTTCTAGCATACATACCTATTATCTAAGTATCAGTTTGGTTTCAGAAGTTTTCACTACACATACCATCAAGCAGCTAGGTTTTAAAGCATGTCAAAAATAAATTCAAATCTAAACAATCAACTGCTTCAGTTGTGAAAAACGCACAAATCTTCAAATATGTCAAAATAAATTTAAAAATGATGTCTCACCGGCTTCATGAGCAAGCTTATATCAGCTTTTAAGACATATAGTGAATTTCACACAAAAGTTTTATGAAAAATGTAATTGAACGAACAAATTACTGTATGTTACTCAATGAATCAAAATGGGAAAAAACAAATCAGTAGTCGAATTATCGCATCAGTAACCGAGTAAGTGAGTACTATTTTTCTGTCGAAATTCGCCTTATATAACACAACATCTGTCTACTGTTCACTATCAACTTCTCCATTGTCATTCCCTCTAGAGAAGACTGGGCGAACACAAAGCCTCATCTTTCAAGGCAAGATATGGTCTGGTATACAGACGGCTCAAAAATGGAAACTGGTACAGGTTCCGGAATTTTCAGCGGCTGTCCCAGAACGAATTTCTCAGTAAGTTTGGGTAGTCACTCGTCCATTTTCCAAGCTGAAGTCTTTCCGCCGTATTAATAAACGCGGAATAGCTGGGTTAAGCCTTACTCCATGGATTAAGTGGAAAATGGTATAGCATTTTCCACTTAATCCATGGAATAAGCCTTAACCCAGCTATTCCGCGTTTATTAATACGGCGGTTTGACATTAACGAATGTTCGAGAATAATAACAATATTCATCTTCTCAGACAGATAAGCTGCACTAAAAGCGTTAAGCTCACCTGTCATAAGATCCAAACTAGTCCAAGAGACAGTCATGTCACTCTCTGAACTAGCAAGGAAAAACACTGTAATCCTCCACTCGATCCCAGCACATAAAGGCTAAGATGGTAACGAGAAAGCAGACATCTTAGCTAAAGAACGCGCATCTGAACCATTCGTCGGACCTGAACCCTTCTGTGGTGTAAATAAAAGCACCTTCAAACACACTGCCAAGAACATGCTACTGGAAGAATCAAATAAAGCTTGGCGTAACTCATCTGGGCAAACCTGTTCAAAACTCTTTTTGCCAGAATATTCTGAAAAAACATCATAATTCCTACTGAACCTCAATTTCAAATTCAATTTCAATTTCAATTTCTTTATTTATATACATAGATTGATCTTAAGATAAACATCTTGTTTACAATTAAGCTTCGTAACGGAATTATTAGTGGTAACATTCTAACTTGATAATATATAAATTATAAATTTATAAATTAAATAAAAAATATTGGAAATAATAAATAAAATATAAGAAAGATAGAGAAAGTATTTAAAATAAAAGGAGGTAAGGCAAACGTAGAATAATATGCAAAGATATGTACAATTTAAATCGATATGTAGCGTACAACCTCAATAGGAAAACCCTAAAAATTTGCATAGGACTACTAACCGGTCACTGTTCTTTATAGAAACATCTTCACCAAATGAGGCTAGAAGCGGACCCCCTCTGTAGACTATGCCTCGAAAATGAAGAAACTTCTCTGCACATTATTACATAATGTCCAGCACTTTTCCGCCTTAGAAGGAAAATACTTGACTTATAGATCATCCCCCTAGATAAACTCAAACTCATTCACCCACAGAAGATTACTAACTTCTGGTTCAATTTAGGAGCAGGAGAACTGCCCTGAAACCTCACATGGGCTGGCACAATAGGTTTCATTCAGACACCGTAGTGCTCAGAGCTGAGCAAGCTCTACCCGTCCCCTTAATCTATCTATCTACTGTTCATTTATCGACTTCAATTCGTCCAAAATATGTAAAGTAATGCCAAAAACACGTTATTCAGTCACGTAGTACTCGATCACGTGTTAGGTAATTCGGTCCCAGGTTCAAATATTTTCACAAATTGGTAAATGTCAAATGAACTTCACTTTTTCCGATTCGGTTACCATGAAAACAATCCATTTTCCAATCGTAAACTTTCTCCGATCGGAGATTTCTCCAAAATGAAACCACCATCAACTTTATCGTGTTTATAGCTAAATCTTTTAATATACAATAAATATTCAGCTCATTTCTGTCATATGTTGTCGGATTTCTGGAGAATCAGCTAATCGGCCCTATCGTGGTAACCGTCGGAACGGAACTTTCTCTGCAACGCATCTTTTTTCTAAGATTCAATTTTGCTTCTTGTTGTCTTGTCGTCGTAAGAAATTTTTCGCAAATGTTGCCGCATTTGTGAAAAATTTCTTTGCATTGTCAAATCAATTTGCATTGCATTCCCAAAACTAAAATCTCCACAGCAAAAACTTATCGGAGAACGTCGGATCGTCCGATCGGAGAACTACCACGAAGCAAAATGTCTCCGTTCGGAGAGAATTCCGCTCCGACGCGACGCGGTTACCACGATAGGGCCGAATTGTTTAAAACTCGCTGAATAAAATCTTTTAGTGTGTCCTAACAAAAAAAATTCCAGTAAAATTAGATTTAATTTTGTTTATTAGATTTAATGAAGTAAGTAAACATTCAGACCATGTACAGGAAGGGTGTGATAAAAATTAAGGCCGATAGATTTCACTGTCAGTATCGTCATCTGTATATCGTGTATCTGTTTCATCTTCTGTTTCGGTATCGCCTTCACCTTCAGAATCACTTGGATTATATATCTTGTTTTCCTGTTTGCTAGTCGTTGCGTTACCGTTTATGGCATTTCCATCAGCAATGATAATCTTAATGGCTTTTGTAAGAGTCTTGCTTTGCCATTTTTTTAGTGCTATTCTTGCATTATAAATTTGAGTTTCTAAAAAGTACAGAATACCGTTGTCTATGAACAAGGTTTGTGATTTAAACATTTCAGCATTGCTTCGCCATTCAGTAAGTGCTACTCTCGCATTGCAAACTTGACTGACTAAGAAAGTTTGAATGTCTGGTTTTGGGCACAATAATGAAACTTTTTTAAAGTTACCATCCAAGTTTAAGTTCTTGTCTTTATCTATTTTATCTGTTGACTGTAACGGTTCATTATTTTTAGCATTTTTGCTTGGCATTGGCAGCGATTCGGTAGTTTTTTCGTTCTCAGTACGCTGCAATGATCCTTTAATCGGAACATTGACAGTCTTCTTTTCCTTTATGTTACCGTTTTTCAAACTCTGTTCATCATCATCGTGTTTCGTTTTGTTTATAGGGTTTTTAATTGCTTTAATCTCCTCTTGTTGCTGTTTAACTGTATTGAGAGTTTCGAAGCAAATTTTTTTCAATGACAGAATTTCCTCGAACAGTATTTGTATGGTTGCAGAACAGCTGCACTTGCAAGACATGATCGATGGTTTTACTTCCAATTAATTGAATTGATGAAAATTGTTGATAATATTATTTAGAATACGTCACTTAGAGACACTTGCTAATAGGATCGAATCAAATCCCAGATGGCTTGAATATTCGTTGAAATAAATTATGCGGTCGGACTTCTTCTATGAGCAGCATTCTTCGATTAAGTTTTTGAAGCCACTGTTTTTTTACAGTTCCCTGAACGCAGCATTCGTTGTGTCTTGTTATACCTGAAAAAATAGCAATTTAATTCGAATCAAAATTATTTAAAAAAACAACTCATAAAATATATTGGAAAGCTAATTAGAAATTTAGTCGGATATCATAAAACCTTTATAAGCAAGCATTTGACATTTTTTTTTCCAACCTCTGCGAATTTCTCTTTTTATTTATCATGCTTAAATCTGCTGCTTCTTTCCATTTGACCAAAAGAAGCGCTGATGAGCGTAAAAAGCCTTACCAATGACATAAGAAGATCGCTTTTTACGGTTCTGAGAAGTGGCAATCACGTGGTTTCATGATTTGAAATACGACATGTCCAATGAAAAAAAAACACACTTCTGCAGACTGCTAAACGGCAATGAAAGCACAAATTCCTATATATATTCCATTTCACTTGAACGATTGCCAAGAATGCCGTACTCCCGACGATCAATTGGAAAGGAGCATGCACCAGCTGACCTGGATGATATAAATTTGGAAAAAGATGAATGGAACCTCAGTATCGTATGCCCGATCCTAAAAATGGGAGATCCTCCCAATCACATCAATTCTAACGGAATAAGCCTCTTTAACTTCGCGTATAAGATCTTGTCTGTTGTATGTGAACGTCGGAAACCCCACGTCAACAATTTCATAGGTCAATGTGGTTTTAGACCAGTCCATAATAGACCAATAGAGTGGAAGTTTAAACATCCTAGCAAAACTATAGCACGGCTCTGCAGGGTGACTTTGGAGAGTTCACGCTGCTTTGTCAAGATCAGTAAAGAACTCGCAGAGACCATTGTTGTTGAAAAAGGAGTCCGACAAGGCAACAAACTGTCGTGCGTATCTTTAAACATAGTACTTGAAAAGATTCTACAACGTCAACACCAGAGGAATAATCTTTTAAAAGTCTGTACAATTACTTGCTTACGCAGGCGATAATGGGAAGACGCAAGCTGCCATGAAGCGAGGACAGAGAATCGGCGGAATCGACGAATTGGACAAAACGCCTCAATAAACAGACATAACTTCGAGGTGGTATAGGATTTTGTCTACCTCGGATCCGCTATAGACACGGAAAACAATATCAGAGCGGAGACTAAACAGACAATAACTCTTTGGGTTAAGAAGGCAATTGGAAATGGCCTTAGCTACTCAAAGCTGATGTAAAAACAACTGTGGTTGCTTAACGTGTATCAAAGACAATTACTGACATTCAAACAATTAGGCCATTTAACAACTAAGTATTAAGACTAAGATGATTTGTTGAATGGTGATAAAAGATTTTGTCGTTTTAAGTTTTTACTTTCTTGTCGTTGTACGATGAGAAATAACAACCAAACTCTATGCTCCAAGAAGTGATGCATTAAGTTCACAGCTACTGCCGTTTCAAAGGTATTGGTATGAGATGAGCTATGTTCTTGTCTAGACAGAGCAGTCAGTAATGTAACTCTAGTCTAGACACAGTAGTCAAAAAGTCAATAGCAAAGGAAGGACTCCAAAAGCAAAGAACAGTCCTCTCCTGCCAAAAGTTCACTTCAACTTTGGCATTCTTCTCAATTAAAACGGGTAGGTAAATGTCGATCAAAACATATTATCTTAAACAATTCTACTTTCTTGAGAATTAAAATCATAAACATGTTCAAAACTTTGCACACGAAACATAAAAAATTGTTTGAACAAAATCAAATGAAAAATTTCCAAATTCCGATCGAGTCGAATAGGGCTGAAGTGTATGTATTTATTATATCAGTGTTCATCGGCTTCATGAGGTTCGCTGAGTGATGACATTGACCTTCGCAGATATTTTTTTCTTTCATTTCCGTTACTTAAAACGAAAAGTGAGAAGTAAGAAATCGTCTGGGCGCTGCATTTCATAATGACATGTAGGAAATTATTATTTTTTATTAATTTTTTGGATATGTTTAAATAACCGCCGTACTTAGAAGTTCAGTGTATTCCGGTAAAACTGCACAGTTCTTAATCTTCACTTAAATTTTTTTCTTTCTTAAAACCGTGGAAAAGAAATAACTTTAGAAAAATATCAAAATTATTTTCAGTTTGGATTTAGAATGTCCAACTGAGCCGATCTGAAGGAAAAAAAAAACAATGCAGAAAAGATCCACATCCCCTTTCCATACATACGAGATGTGACATTTGGCTTGCAGTCTTGCACTTTTTACAGCTTGCTTTTGGTAATGGCTTTGCAATTTGTTGCTGCATAGACTTTCAATTTGATTGTAGATTATAGTTGATTGTGTTCAACAACAGATGCCGTGTAAGGACTGAAACTGTGTTCAAAAACTTTTGTTGGACTAGATCGCAGATACCCTGTTTCCATTTAGAATTGAATCACAATTATTTTCGGATTAGTGAATCGAATCGAAATAGAATTTCCCGATCTAATACTATTAGCGCAAATTTATAGTCAGTCCGTATTTAAGAGAAAGTGCCTGCTCTTTTTAACATCACTCTAGCTTTAAAATGGGCTCATTAGATACAAGCGATCTATAAACGCCACACTAACAAGAGACAACTTTAAAGTGGTTGAGTTAAAATGAATGTGAACAGTACCAAAATTTTGACAGTTAAGTAAAATGAAGTGAGGTAACAGACCTAAAAAACAACACAAAAAAAACTCAGGGGAAAATAGCATAAATTTTTATTGCAAACGAAATTAAAATCATTTATAAATTGATTTAAGTTTCATTTTAAGCTAGTATGACACTAAGACTTTTTTGAGGCGATTTTAAATTATTATAAATTTGAGCTGTTGTGTATATAAAGAATAGTAAAATCGATTTCCCATTTATGAATGCTTTGGAACCAGGGCATGGTGCATGGAGGGAGGTCTTAGAGGAATAAAGAACAAAAGGAAAAACCATTACTTCTCTTCTGTTGAAATTTGAAAAAGCTTGATTGAATTTGGAAAACCAAATTAGTTCATGAAATCTGTGATTTTGGTACTATTTTAGTCAAAAATATTTTTGAAAAATCGCATTCATAAATATTTTTGACTAAAATAGAACCGAAATCACACTTTTCATGAACGAATATGGTTTTCCTTATTCAATCAAGCTTTTTCAAATTAAAAAATCTAATTTTGTAATTTGAAAAAGTATAGAAAAAAAGTTACTAACATTTTTGTTTAATTTAAAAAAAAATAAATAGGGTGGCGCATCAGAGCGAGGAGCCCTTGGGCCTAGTGCATTTCTCACAACCATGCCTTGTGAGGAAATGGAGGAGACCTACATATTTCTGCCGGATCCAAACGGCTAATCGAGAAAACGCTTTTTATGGCAATGAAATAAATAAATAAATAACTAAATGAATACTAACGGAGGACTTGCCAATTCCTCGCGAAAGGCGATACCCGTGGAAAAAACATTTTTGCCTCTTTTGGGATTTGAACTCGAACCTCTGGATTAACAGAGGTCCCCGGACATGCTATCCATCACACCACGGGTACCACAAGTTTTATTTTGAATTAAACTTAGTCTAATTTGTTGCTAATAAAATGTACAGCGGCTCACTAGTATAATGTTTTTAGCATTTTTCAGCAAAACTATCGTTTTCCAAATTTTCCCAAACTGTCCCCGATCGATTGACACCAAAATTTCTCAATTTCATTGCTTGCGCTGCCAAGTCTACGCCAAATTTTAAATTGTTAAAAACTTTTTTGGGACTTTTCTAAATTGCGAAAACGATTTTCGTGCTATAGCGCTGCCAAGTCGACGGAGGTTATGTAGTGAATTAAAAAGTGAATGCCCCAATGTAAACAAATGAAAGTTGCAGGGCAAGAGAAGTAATGGTTTCTCAAATGTGATCGGATTTTTGTATAAAACTAGTTCGAATAGCCGAAAGCTATATTCACTATCCCCCTTTATTTTCCGAGGTCAAGATTTGGGAAATAAATTCAACGTTAATGATGGAGTTCACATTGGTCGATTTGTTGAAGCAACACGTCGACCAAAATGATCAAATTGTTTAACGAATCACAGCAAATCAATACCGAAGGAGAACAAGAAAACTGTCACTTTATTCGCATGAAGTTTCAATACATCGTCGATATTTTCTTAATATAACTGATCCACAGTGTCAAAACATCTAAACATTTGCATTTTGTAATTGTTTAATGAAAAAGAAGCTGTGTTAAAAATTGAAGCAATTAACTAATTAGTTTTTTCTTAAAAGAAAAGTGAAGTAATTCATCTATTCATTTATTCATGTTTGAGAAACTTGTGTCGAGATTTTGGAATGCAAATTCTTGTGCACATTATGGTGAGCTCAGATTGCTTTCAAGAATATAATGATCATGTACACCGCAAATAAAGGTTCCGCCATCTAACACTCGATGTTTTGCGCCCTGTTTTTGAAAAAATACAGTTATTTGGCGGACCCTTTATTACAATCATCAGAAATCGGCCGGCAAATAAGTGTCAGATATAACATCCCATTCCAATTCTTGATTTCAGTAGAATGTTGTCATTAAAAAGTGTTAGTTTTTTTTTTTTTTATTTCTCGTCAGAATCAGCGAAAGGATTTGTACGTGCAACGAGAAAATACAACTCTTCTCATGACAGTTATGCCTGTCTAAGTCGTATTTCAAATGCAATTCGCGTTCAAGGAATGAAACTTTGAATCCAAACAAACCACGTGAGCAATTTCAAAAAGATTACTTCTTCTTTTAAGCTTCAGCTGTTTTTCTATGTTCAAAAAAGTGTTAAAAGAAATGTCTTCTTACTGAAAGCTTGAAATACCCAACAATACCTACTACGTGAAACTATTTTCAAACAGAGCGTGAAACAAGCATAAAGTGCATTCAGTTCACTCCGTAAGAGAACAATGATTAATGTCGTGACTGTTGCGGGATTCTCAGGCAGGGAATGTTTCATTTAAAATAATTTTGGATACAGACTCTTAAGGGATTGCATAGTAACAACGTGTAGCCAATCTGCTAAAAGAACGATGCATTTAGCGGCATGTGTTTTAATAAATTTTGGTTCTCGTCTTCATCTATTCATTTATTCAATAGTACAATACAAACCAAGTCATCCTATTCCCATCGGGAACGTGATTCGTTTACAAAAACGAGCTAACATGTTCCTACCAGTTTTTGTTTGACGCCTCCACCACTTTTGCACTTTTTTTTTTTTTTTTTTGAGAAAAATCATTTTTATTAATTTTATTACACTTATTTGTCTTACTTATATTATAAAGAGGAAAGGTTTGATTGTTTGATTGTTTGTCCCGAATAGGCTCCGAAACTACTGCACCGATTTGAGCACGGAGGTACGGGAGATGGGTTAAGATCACGAAATAGTCATGCTGCGCGGCTCACTCGAGCGGTCGGCTCCTAACTGAATGGTCGTGTGCGGAATTTAAAAAAAAATTGTTGATTGATAATATTTTGTCTCAAAAAAATGACCTTAAAGTCAAAACTATGTTGTGGGAAGAAAATTTGAACAACATTTAAAATTGAAAGTCTGACAACCCTAAGCCTTCAGGAGAGCAACTTAAATACAGTTTTAAGGATTATTATTTCTACAAGAAATTAAGTCAAAAATTCAGTCTCTACCATCACTATTGACAGAGAAATCGAGTTTAACACAGGTCAGGGAACACCAAATTGAGCCTATCTTTAAATTGTCAAAGTTGAGAAACGGACCTTAGTGTGCTACAATTTTTTTCTTAGAATATGACCAAAAATCATCTCAGAAAGTATGTTACACGAATTACGGGACACCTTGTATATGAAAGCAGCTAGCCGGGGCGGGTGAAGTATATTTTAAAATTAAACACTATACTTTTAAGAAATACACCTGTTCTTCTACGAGTAGTTCAAAGGAATTAAACTTTGAACAGTCACTACGAAAGCGGTTTTTTAGTTATCTCCTCACCTAAAAACTTCGGTGTTAAGAATTCAGTCTACCCTGCCCTTCGTCTTACTTACACTACATTCCACAATTACCGGCAATTTCCTATCACCTTTTTCAAAAAGGTAAGTATGCCTAAATAAGAAGATCACGGCTTTCAAAACAAGTGCCAACAGCAAGGCACAAATACGTCGCATTAGAGAGTCTTCAATAGAAACAGACAATTGCCTTACAATTCAAAGGGAGTATACTTCGCAATCTCGAGTTATAGAGTCTATCACTAAACGTTCAAAAGGTTTTGCCAATCAAAATTAAAGAAATTCACAAGCTCGCGTATCGGTGTCTACTACCAAGCGTTTCCAGCGATTTAAGTATCAAAATGTCAGAACATCACGAGCCTGCTTTTCGGAGTCTAACACCGAACGCTTTCAGCGAGTTGAACGTCAAAATGCCAGAACCTCACAAGCTCGCGTTTTAGAGACTATCATAGAGTGCTAATCAGATTTCCTGAATTCTTTCAACATTAGAATAATTTCTTTTGTTATTCAAATATTGAGAGCAGAGACTATGCTATACACTAGGTCGAAGTAGGACCCGAGCTACGGCGGGCGGGTCTGCTAGTTGCAAAATAAAGAAATTGAGTCAAACACAAATAAGTTTATATCATTAATTACTTATAATCAATGTGCTTGAAGAGGCAGCTGTTTTTGATAGAACGAAATTCAGCACATAAAATATAGCTTCTATCCTGTGTGAACGCTACTAGCTTTTTTATGGGTTTTTTTTTATCAAAAACGACTTGAAAACATGTCGTTTATGAAAACAAGTAGTTTATGATAAATATATGGGAAAACTTGTAAGGTTTTGGGAATAAAGACGCTGTCGCAACAAAGCCATTACTTTGGCATTCACTCCATTTCTAAACTTTTTTGAACGACATCTCTGCGAACACTGCTAACAAAAATTTATTTTGGATCATAAACATTTGTATTAAAAACACGAACTCGGAAGCTACATTTGCCTCGAATTGTTATTCTTAGCGTGTGTGTGATGAAAGGAGCAGAAAACAGGGAATCAAACTTTTTTAATTATCAAACGCAAGCATTCAATTACTCTATTTCTGTGTTTTCTGGGATTTAAAACGAAAATCCTCTAGTCTACTCCTAAAGGCAAAACTTAAATTGGCAAATGAAATAACACAGTTACTGTCTAGTGCGAGAGGAAAAAAATATTAAAAGATATCGGATGGAATGACGTTGTTCGGAACTAAATTATTTTTTTTTTTTTTTGAAAATTGTACAGGGTTGACAACAGAGAATTACAAGATCTCGTATGTTAGAAAATGTTCAGACCTCTGTGTAACTTGATAATGACAAAAAAGAACGAATTGAAAGTCAACCAGGGAAAAGATTCTAGGTCTGAAAGGAGGTGGTGCATATTTCAATGGAGCCTGGGCCCAGGGCGTACACCTATGAGACTAGTACCAAATGAAAGCTTACGTTCAGCCCAATCAGTCTGCCAAATATTTTTGAATTCGGTCTTGGTGATTTTAAGATAATTAGACTTGAAGTTGAGCGCCGGAAATGGGAAAAATCTGACATTTCTGCAAATAATTACGTATATCTCGAAAAGTATAGCACGTAGGACAATGATTTAGATATCATATGAGAGATCATAAAAATATCTTTCATTTCATATTAAATACATTTTTTGAAATGCCTTATATTTCGAAAAAACAGACCTAAAAGTTGTTTGAATAGAAACATTTTCGTTGACGTTTGCCAGCCAATATCTCGAAAAAATCAGTGATGACCTATATTTTTTTTTGCACCACTTTAATCCTTAATTGGTAAGCTTTAATTTGATATATAATTAAGCTATTATACATAAAGCATATCACGTACATTATAAACAATTCCTAAAAAAAATTAAACAAAAAATATGTTCCACAGCAAATGCCTTTTTTCATTGAATTTTTCGCAGTACCTACTCTATTTTTTACAAAAAAATAAAAGCAAAATACATATTAATGCTACAAATGAAAAAAAAAAATTAATCTTCGCTTAGATCTATCAAAATACCATCCAAAAACAAATCTAAAAGAACTTGTTGCTAGGTACCAAGCTTAAACATACAAGTCCGCGACCGTTAGGCCTAATTCATTGATAACTGATTGTTGGCTTGTGAGTAAATAATGTAGTGACACAAAAACAAATAATTCACAGCATTGATGGATTATTTTGTGCCATTTAACTTGGGTTTTCAGCATATAACTGTTCAGGAAACATCAATTTATGAAAATGATCGTCCTTCTATAGTCATTTGCGATGGAACATATGTGTACCTTCAAAAAAGTTCAAACTACGGCTTCCAGAAACAATCATACAGCCTACATAAGTATCGAAATCTGGTCAAGCATTTTGTGATCACATGCTGTGATGGGTATATCCTGGACGTTATAGGACCTTATGCTGCAACTGTATCTGATGCTAACATAATGAAACATCTTTTCAGAGACGATTATGGCACGTTCAGGCAAAATGATGTTTTTATTTTGGACAGGGGATTCAGAGACCCAATCCCACATCTGGAATCTCAAGGATATAAGGCTAACATGCCTGAGTCTGTTGCTGAAGGTAACTTTCAACTTACCACAGCGCAGGCTAATAGATCCAGGTATGTAACTATGTTCAGATGGGTCGTTGAAGTCGTGAACGGACGATTTAAAAGGTATTTTAAACTATTTCGACAAGATTTTTTCAATCTAGCTGCTGGTCATTTGATGGACGACTTTAAAGTTGCAGCTGCACTTCTTAATAAGTTTCATCCAACCACTGAAGACAGTGCTGATGCGAATGTTCTGCTAGAACTGGCTTTAAATCGTTTGAATTCTCCAAATTATTTAGGTGCGTTTGTAAGAGAAAATAATCTTAACAGAACCAGAGCCATGTTCAGCCGCATCGATGGCAATATCCGGAATTTAAGTAATTTCCCACAACTCACTATTCAAGAACTTCGTATGATATCATTGGAGAATTACCAAATTAACCAGGCTCGATCCTACTGTGGTGAACATTTAAAAGACCAGGGAACCTTAACCTATACAATCGAAGGTTGCGAAGATAGGATGCGAATTACCTCTACTGCTCTTCATAGTCTTATAGGCAACAATAACTTTTTATTGCGAGGGCGAATCAAATCCAGACATGTAAGTAGAAAAGTGTATCTCACTTACATCTTGGTGAATAGCGATGCAAACGCAGCACATAGTTCGAACGCAATAAAAGCTTACTATTGTAACTGTCTCGTTGGAATGAGGACTATTGGTTGTTGCGCTCCTGTCATGAACATTTTATGGTATTTGGGTTACGCAAGAGACCAGGAAGCAATAAATATAGCACCAGCTTTGTTTTTGGATGGTATTCTGATAGATCTAAGCGAAGATTAATTTCATTTCATTTGTAGCATTAATATGTAAGTTAGAAAAGTTTAAGTTATTTTAATTTAAAAAAAAACTTTATTGTCAAAATAAACTGGCAGCGTTTCTGCCTATTACACAACTGAACAACGTTTTCTTAAAATCTATATCTTAAATACTAAAATTGTGCTTGCCTAAGCCATCCTAAGCCTCGTGCACTGGTGTCTATGGAATGCGGCAGGTGTTGAGTATTAGGTGTCACAGACGCAGACTCACAGTAAAATGAGTTGAATCGTGGGATTCTTGTTTGAAGAATGTTTCTCATTAATTGTGGCGTTAACTCCTCCACCTTTTAGAATCGAACGCCCTCGTTCGATACCGCTGATTTTAATGTCTTTACAGCTTCCTCTACGCCAATTGTTCTGGGCGTTGAAATTGGTTGCTCCACCGAAACGTTTACTGCTGTATTCGAGGTTTCCGCTTTGATGACTGATTCCCTCATTGCAATTTCTTCTCTCTTAGCCTCGCGTTTGCGAATGTTGCAAAGCTTCAAAGGGTTTCCCGATATTTTAAAGAGAATGAATATGACTGCCAAGACTGCGATGGTTGCTAATAGCAACATGGCCATGCTCTTCTTTTGATTGGAGATTTCCAGCATTTGAATGTACCGGGTGTTGTTGGTTTCGATCTCCTTAATCATTTCCAAGGAGAGTAGTTCTTCAAGCTTGGGCCTGATTGCAGAAGGTTGTAGCAGTGCCGGAAGGGGCTTGTGTTCTGTAACCTCAGTTGCGGTGAAGGTATATTTTTCGGCTTTTATGGTAGCGTTGTGGAAGTGGATGATGTAGGTTCCGTTCAGTGGAACTCGATTTTCGTCTATTTCTATATTACCGTCAAACTGGTTTAGAAGGATGACACCAGGAGTTAGTTCTTCTACGGCGGGGACGTGTTGATTGTTTATTTGTGTGCAGGAAGGCGGGCGGCTGGATAATAAATGGCTAATGCACTTGTCGTTACTTACATCTAGAATAGAAGTCTGTTTACAAATAGAAAGTTTGTTAATAGTCTTACAATTATCGATTAACCCATAGATTGCTTTTCGGCATTGCAAAATTTCCTTAAAATCTAACTTAATTATGTTTTTTCCTCTTTTTACCGGCTTTATTAGCAATTTTTTACATATTTCTGGGTCGGCTACTGGCAAACTTAGGATGTATAGTAATATTGAATTGTTTGATGCTATTTTTACATTAGCGAATTCTATTGCTTCAATAATATTATCATAAGGCATGTTTTCTCTGTTTATTACTTGTTCAATTAATTTAATTTCAGTGTTGGATAAAATATATGTGTTAACAACGCCAGTTTTTGCCCATTGTATGGCATATTCAATATTAATTATTTCCTCTTTTAACATATCTAGTTTAAATTTCAAGTTTAATAGGAGTTCTTGCTTAAGGCTTGCTTCCGAACTTCTTACAATTTCGTTTGTTACATTACTTACTTCGTTAATTTTATTTAACAACAAGCTGTTAACAATCCTTTGTTGGTTGTTATTTGACAGTACATTATTAACTTTCTCCTCTACTATCTCAAAGTCGTGCCGGTCTGGTGTTCCAGCGATCCACTTCCAGGCGGAACCAAGGAGATCTATTGAGCGTTTATTTCTTAACTTGGGAAAGAGGCGGTTAAGGTGAATTTGTATCTGTTGGATCTCGTGGGATAGGAACGGAAACATGGGATGTGGAAGGTTACCGAAATCGCGTATACTTAGGTCTATTTTCTTTAAGGATTCTTGATATTGATCAATTTCAATGACGTGTATAATTTTGAATGTTCCGGTCTGCACTTTTGCAGAACCGGAATTTATTGCTATCAATTGGGCGTTAGAGTAATCCAGCATTTTGACATCCGCGATGATGGGTGCAACACAGAGCCTAAAAAATTTAATTCCTTATTAACGACTTATGAATTACTCTGCCAGATGTGGTTAAAATTGTCGTTGACCTATTTTCTGAAACTACTTCCTTTCTGTACCTTGCAGAAAGCTTATTGCCTAATCTCTTATTTATTTTAACATATATTACGTCGCCTGCGCTATACGTTTTTGGTGGTTTCCTACTTTTATTGTGATAGTCTAGGTCGGCTTCTTGTTTGCTTTTTATTCTCTCCTCATTTTTCTTTCTTTCTGATTCTAATAGTTCTGGGTTATTAAGCGACTCCTTACCAAAGAAAACATCGATAGGTTTCCTTTTAATTGTTGAGTGCACTGACCCGTTATATTCGTACACCGTCATGTCCAACAGCTCAGAGAAGGAGTTGTGAATCTTCTTGGTCTTCATGCAGCGCAATAACTCGGAGAGTGTGGAATGAAAGCGTTCCACTTGACCGTTAGCAGAGCTTGTGTAGGGGGGAACCTTGAAGATTGTGATTTTAAATAGATTTTCTAACATATGGGTTATGGAGCTTGAGCTCAACGATTTCTCGTTATCAATCACGATTACTTCGGGAACTCCAAAGGCCAACACGAGTTCTCTGAGAGGTTGCTTGATGTCCTCTGTGGCTCTAGACTTTAGCATTCTTGTAAGCGCATATTTCGAAAACTTATCGATGGCAGTTAAGATTATTTTGCCGTCCGTGAAATATATGTCTACATGAACGATCTGACCAGGGAATTTAGGGATTGGTGTTGCCTGAATTTCCGGCTTGTTTGGATGGCGGTCGTACTTGTTTTCTATGCAGACTTGACATGCTTTCGTAACTCTGCGAATTTTCCCTATCATTCCCGGAAAATAATATTTTTTCAGGATTTGAACCTTGTTCTCTTTTGCGTATCTATGCGCTCTCCGGTGAGTACTGGTCACGATGTTCTCCTGATCCGAATCGTCAGTAACATCTTCGACCTGAATCTGAGTGAATCTAATTTTGAAGCTACTAAAGTGGGACACGTATAGTGTTTGTATTAGGCCCATTATTGGTTCTGCGGCTCTGATACCATTAATAACTGAAGGGTTCAACACTTTCTTCAGGATTTCCTTTAAGTTCCCCTCGTTGAACTCAGGTTCTGTCACGACATGTCGGTGATAGGTTGGGAAAACAATATTGAAACTCATTGAAGAGATTTCGCCTACCTGTAGAACAATCTGATTTTTAAATACATTAAGGGGGACTTCCACACTGTGTATTAAGTTGTGGGACGAACTGTCGTCACTGTGCTCGGTGACCGTAAGCGAATTTACTAGCGAGTTTATCTGGGGAGGACGTGAAAGAGCGTCTGCTACCATGTTTGTTTTACCCGGTTTATAGTGCAGTTCATAGTCGTACTCCTCCAGAATAGCCTTCCACCGCTTCATCTTGCTGTTATTGTTTTTGCTGCTGAGAGCATATGTGAGAGGCTGGTGATCTGTGTATATTTTTACATGCGCAGATCCATATAGGTACTGGCGTAAGGCATTTAGTGCCCATATAATTGCCAACATTTCCTTTTCATTGGCTGCGTACCCCTCCTCGGTTTTACCAAGTGTACGGGAGATAAATGTTATTGGCCTATCCTGTTGAGCCAAGACCGCACCAAGAGCGAAGTTGGACGCGTCTGTAGTTAGCTCAAATGGCTTCGTAAAGTTTGGATATGAAAGAACTACGTCTTCAGAAGCGAGAGTGCTTTTAATTTTTTCGAATGAATCAATTTCTTCGGGGCCGAGATAGATAAGCTTCTTGGCGGATTGGGTTTTGGACATACGTCCCTCTTCCCCTCTTAAAAGAGCTGTCAGGGGCTTCGTAAGCTTCGCGTAATCCTTCACAAAGCGACGATAATACCCTGACAGTCCAAGGAATGATCGTAGATCTTTCAACGTTTGAGGTTTTGGGAAATCCTGTATTGCCCTTACCTTTGCTGGGTTAGTTTTTATTCCTTCGGATGAGATAATAAATCCCAGGAATTCCACTTCGTTCTTAAAAAAATGACACTTGTTCAATTGAACTTTCATATTTGCTTCATCACCAAGTGTCTTTTGAAGATTTACTCCTGACAAAAAAAAAAAAAAAAAAAAAAAAATATTTGCTTCATCGAGTGTTTTGAAGATGTCTACTATGTGTTTGGCATGATCGCTTTCGCTTTTACTAAATATCACTATGTCGTCTATGTAGACATAGCAGATCTTGCCTATGTGGTCCCACAAGATGTCGTCGAGAGCCCTCTGGAAAATTGCTGGGGCGTTTTTCAGCCCGAAAGGGAGCCTGGTAAATTCAAATTTACCACTATTTATGGAGAAGGCAGTCTTCTCGATGTCAGATTCCTTCAAGGGAATCTGATGAAAGCCGCTTTTCAGGTCTAGAACGCTGAAAAATTTGTTTTCTCCCAATTGCGATAAAACCTCATTTATGTTGGGAATTGGGTAACGGTCGGCTATGGTGATACCGTTCAATTTCCGGTAGTCAATCACCATTCTGTATTGCTTTTTTCCTTCGGGATCAGACTTTTTGGGTACGATCCACACCGGGGAATTATACGGCGACCTAGAAGGTCTAATAATTCCATCAGCTAGTAGGCTTTGGATTTGTTCCTCGACCTCGGATTTGAGAGCCATTGGGAACGGATAGTACTTGCTGTAAGTAGGAGCATCGGTAGATGTCCGAATTTCCCCTACGACTTTCGTAGTGAAAGTCAATTTCTGGTTAGGTTCAGAAAAAAGGTTTGGACAGCAACTTATGGCTGAGCCAATAAGCTTCTTTTGCTGTTCTGTCATGTGATCAGAATGTGTTGTGAGGGTGTTCACCCCTGGTGCTTTTAACTGCCTTATCTTAATCTTAATGGAGTTTAAAATTTTCATAGTATTGTTTTTGGTATCTATGATTGCAGATAGTTGTTTAAGACTATCGTTGCCAATAATACCATTGAATGTTTTTAATGTAGGCAATAGGTAGAATTTTAAGCCTAAATTCTGATTGTTAAACAGATGAATGGTTGTATGTTGAGTTATCTCAACATCTCCAGCTATGGACTTAGCAAAAAAAGGATTTTCATTTTGCTGAGGATTCTCAACAATTCCTGGTTGGATATAATTTTTTGAGGATCCTGTATCTATCAGGAATCTAAAAGTCTCACCTTTTTTTGATTTGCATTCAAAATATGGCAGGGAGGAGTCGCAGAGCCCGATGAAGTTAATGTCGATATGCTCTAGTTCGGCGACTTCTCCTCCTCCAATGTTGGAGGCTGCGTCAGTGTTTTCGAGATATTCAGCAAAATTTTGCTCTTCCTGTTCGTCACTTAAGTCGAGGTTCTGGTAGTATGAACTAAGTTCCTCTTCGGACGGTTGGATGTGGAAATTGGGTTGATAGTTCCCAGTTGGAGGGATCTTATTAGCACCTACCTTCCAAGCCGTACCGCCAAAGTTCTGCCGGTTTCGGTTGTGAATATCTCTGGCCTGGTTACTAGGCCCTTGGGTGAAAGGTTCCTGTTTTACAGGTTGACCCTGTGAGAAAGGTCTTGCAAATCTATCGTTCTGATTATTGAAACTTCTCTGTTGGAAGTTTGGTTGGCCACGGCCAAACCCTTGATTATGCTGGTTTGGTCGATAGGGTTGAGGCTGAGTGAAATTAGAAGGATTTGCCCGATTGGGTTGGAAGTCCGGGTATTGTTTACGGTGTCCAGGATTGGTATTCCTTGGAGGAAACGTGTTTTGTAAACGTGTTGGAGTAGGTTGTGGAGCAAAATTTTTTCTTATTGCTCCTTGAGTGTTCTGAACGTATTGGGATCTATAATGCTGGTTTTAGTATTTTTGGCAGAGGTGTAAGGCTGTGGGAAGGTCTGCGGGTTCTTTCATGCCGAGAAGATCGGACAGATTACCCTTCAATCCCCTTACAAAGGTATCGAGAGCCTTGTCCCGATACGTTTGAACCAATAACCTCATCGCCTCTTGACCGATGTCCATGCAGGCAATGTTATTGGTTATTAACGTGAGTTGCCAGGTTACCGTTTGGTAAAACTCCTGGATGGTTTGATTACCTTGAACCAGCCCAGACAGTTGATATTCGAGGGTTGTGATATCCCTCTTGTCGGCATAGTGTGTTGCCAAACAGTCAACGATACTGTTCCACTCAAGGGGCGTACCGTTAGCTTCCAAAGCAGCGTCAGCCTGACCTATAATTTTGTTACGGATAACGTTAAGTATCCCGTAATACTTCATGGTATTCCTCATTGGTTCGTAAAGTTTTAATACCCGGTCTACACTTCTTTTCCACGAAGAAAACTCGGAAGCCTCTCCCGAAAAGTTTCTCAAACTTTTTACCACGTCCGGAATTTTTTCTAGCTCACTGACGGACTGGTTTTGATTTACTGAAAAGGGATTCAATTGTTGCTCGAGTACTCGACCAACAATTGATGTAATTAAAGCATCTAATTCGGCGGAAGACCTAACGTCTTCAGCCGGAAGTTGATTATCTAATGAACGTCTACCATTCTGGTGACCATTGAAATTGGAAGATGATGCAGCGCTTGCCGCGGTTACGTAAGTTGGTGGGGTATTATTGCTGCCAGAAGGGCTATAGGTAGTTATTGGATTTGGTTCGGCCTGGTCTGGATCTGACGTAGCACCAGCTCCTCCCCTTGTTAAAACCATTTCTACTTTAATTTTCTTAATTTCACTTCACAAATATGTTAGATTTAACTAATTTTCTAATTTTTATTATTTCTTTAAGGTTTTCACTTTGGGTTTACTCAATTTTGACTAAAATTAATTGCTCCTAGACTAATGGTTCAGTTTTATAATTTTCAAATTTGAAGTTTCAGTTTCACTTTCCTAATTAATTATTTCGTTTCAATTCTCTTTTCAATTAGTTAAAGCTAATTTCAAAATTCCACTTTCTCTTAGTATGCTTAGTTCTATTTAATGATTCACAAAATTTTCAATTGGTTATAACTTAATCTTAATCTTACATCAACCAGAATGCGACGACGGCCATGGGGATGAATTCCTTTTTGCTATGACCACTACTCGGGATCCCTCGTTGACTCCTTTAATTGCTCGCGATTCACTGATTCTACTCTTGTTTTACTTTTGAGTTCACTTATTACTAGTCTTTCTTTGCACTGATTTTACTTTTGTTTTACTTATTAATCCACTTATTACTAGTCTTCTTTTTGCTCGGGCGCCAGTTAGAAAAGTTTAAGTTATTTTAATTTAAAAAAAAACTTTATTGTCAAAATAAACTGGCAGCGTTTCTGCCTATTACACAACTGAACAACGTTTTCTTAAAATCTATATCTTAAATACTAAAATTGTGCTTGCCTAAGCCATCCTAAGCCTCGTGCACTGGTGTCTATGGAATGCGGCAGGTGTTGAGTATTAGGTGTCACAGACGCAGACTCGCAGTAAAATGAGTTGAATCGTGGGATTCTTGTTTGAAGAATGTTTCTCATTAATTGTGGCGTTAACTTGTATTTTGCTTTTATGTTTTGTAAAAAATAGAGTAGGTACTGCGAAAAATTCAATGAAAAAAGGCATTTGCTGTGGAACATATTTTTTGTTTAATTTTTTTTAGGAATTGTTTATAATGTACGTGATATGCTTTATGTATAATAGCTTAATTATATATCAAATTAAAGCTTACCAATTAAGGATTAAAGTGGTGCAAAAAAAAATATAGGTCATCACTGATTTTTTCGAGATATTGGCTGGCAAACGTCAACGAAAATGTTTCTATTCAAACAACTTTTAGGTCTGTTTTTTCGAAATATAAGGCATTTCAAAAAATGTATTTAATATGAAATGAAAGATATTTTTATGATCTCTCATATGATATCTAAATCATTGTCCTACGTGCTATACTTTTCGAGATATACGTAATTATTTGCAGAAATGTCAGATTTTTCCCATTTCCGGCGCTCAACTTCAAGTCTAATTATCTCAAAATCACCAAGACCGAATTCAAAAATATTTGGCAGACTGATTGGGCTGAACGTAAGCTTTCATTTGGTACTAGTCTCATAGGTGTACGCTCTGGGCCCAAGTATGCACCACCTCCTTTAATTTAGTAAAGATAACTAAGAGTTCCACCTGCTAATCGGACCATGGACCCCTAAAATGACATGCGTTGCTTATGTATTTACCTGTCTAATTTATCCAAGCGTAGAAATACAAATTTTTTTTCGAATATTAGATACCACCGGTACCAGTGCCCGCCTATTAATTTTGATTTTCTTGGGGAATTCCTTATAAGTGTGTAAATATAGCTTTCGTTGTTAGTACATACGAGTAAATAAAACAATTTGAGTTTTTTTATGCTGCCTATAAGGCAGATGTTCTTCAGTCAGTGCAATTGATTTGGGAAAGGTGTTTGTTTTTGGTTTTAAGTTAAGCAAAAAAAAAGTAATAATAAAATAAGTAAACGAAATTACAGTGAGCATGATCTATGGAAAAAAATTTAAAGTTATTAAGTGTTTCGAACATGATTTCAGAGAGATCTTGCAAAGAAATTCAGTTGCAGTAAATTTCAAATTCATAGAATTTTGAGCGCGAAGGAGGACATCAAACTGTCATTTGCAAAATTCGTTGGCTTAAAGAGAAAACGCATGAAACTATTTGTATCTTTTGCTGAAATTGATGTTTTGATTTTCAAATGGTTTTGCTTAGGGTCATTCCATCACGTAACACCCGAAACGTACACTTTTCGACTCATAAAATTTTTAATAATTATGCTAAAATCTACAAATCTTACAACTAAAATAAAACAACTAAAAACATAAAGAATAAGACACTTTAATCGCTAAAATACCATTTCAAAATACATTTAAATTTTGACTTTATGTGAACACATGTAACACCCAACACGATGGAATGAACCTTTGGCTAAACAAAAGAATGTGCCAGTTGGCTATAGGAACGAATCTAAAAGTTGAAAGTTTTGCGGCTTCTAATCTAATACAAAAAAAAGCAAAACCAGAATCGGAAGACTCTTCTTTTTCCAGACAGTCCACCTTCCCATGTCATAAGTGAACTAAAAACATTAAGTTGATATTTTTTTTCGAAAACACAACTTCGTATCTGCCACCATTTGATCAAGGCATCATAAAAAGTTGGAAGTCCCATTACAACAGAAAATACCTTACCAGCACTGGATTTTATGCATAGACGAGGCTAATAACATATCAGAAATCAGAGCTAGCAGCTAAGACTACTGTGCTAGACGCTTGCAGCTGGCCTAAAAAGGCGTTACCGCAACAACCATTTCCAATTGTTATAAATAATGTGGGTTTTTCGAGAAAGAGGACAATAATGTGCATGTCGAGTAGATCTTACCTGAACCCACTATGCTAGAACATTTTTGGACAATGGATGATAGTGTTGAGACATCTAATGTCTGGTAGGAGGTTTGGGAAAATTAATTTTTAAACTCCATTCTGCCATCACCTTCTGGGGCTAAAGAAGGACATATCTCTGCCGATTCTTCTTCAGAGCGAGAAATTGAAGCAGTTTCAGGACCTTCAAAGTCTCTCTCATACAAAAAGACCTTTTCCCATCTAAACATTTTAAAGAATTTTTCATGCGAGAGCGGTCTGGATGAAATATGGACATGTTTGGACAGCTGCTCTAAATATATGTAAATGTACATGTGTATCTATCTAAAATGAAAAAAATGAGTGTGCACTGTTATCATGCACATTAGACTGTGCCAAAAAAAAATTTTTTTTGTTTCAAATACCATATTGAAAATATTTTTTGGGATAGCTAAAAAAAAAATAGTGCGTGGAGTCCCTCCGCGCGGAAGAAGTGAAACTTCATAATGTGGAAATGAAAATACGAAGGAATAGAAATTGATTTTTAGTGAACTCATATTGTTTCTTTAAGACAAACTTTATTAACATTGGTTATAGTTCACAACTGATCGCATCTCTTTATTATTGTTTTCGAGTGGAGAAATATCAAAATCTTTAACATTTACAATGGGACTATGATAACTACAGTAAGATACGAAATGTTTGAGTTCAATTTTTTCAATATTTCTTGCAAAAACTGCATCAATGGTAGTTCACCTTTGATGAAGTTGTTGGATCATTCCTACCATTTATCATTTCCAATCCAAATTTGTCTTTAAGAAAGGTTAATAATATTTCAGCTTCAGGTAACGAGAAATTCACATTAAAATCTCATCAAATCAATGTATTAATATATATTACTAGCTGAGCCGCCCGGCTTTGCATTTTTGAATTTTTGAAATCTGTCCAATAGTTCCTAAGTTTCCGTTTCCAACCCCGTTCCTGTGGGTATCTTCTGTTCCCATGGAAATATGTGAATGAAATATAAGTCTATGTCACTGAGGGATAATGTAACATCCAAGAGTTGAAAGAATTTTTGAAATCGGTCAAGTAACTTTTGGGTTCCCCGTTCCCGTTTCTGTTCACGTGGGATAATAGGGATGAAATACTCGCCAAATTACTGAGGGATTATGTGGCATCCCAGTGCTGAAAGAATTTTTGAAATCTGTCCAGTAGTTTCTAAGTTTCCGTTCCCGACCTGTTCCTGTGGAAATCTTCCGTTCCCGTTGAAATATTGTGAATGAAATGTAAATCTCACTGAGGGATAATGTAACATCCTTGAGTTGAAAGAATTTTTAAATTCGGTCAAGTAACTACATGGTTCCCGTTCTCGTTCCCATTTCTGTTCCTGTGGGATTAAAGGGATGAAATATAGTCTAAGTTACTGATGAAGGGAGATAATGTAGCACCCCTAGTGCTGAAAGAATTTTTGAAATCTGTGGAGTAGTTTCTAATTTTCCGTTCCCAACCCAATTTCTGTGAGAATATGGGGATCAAACCTTGACAGGAACCATCTCTGGACTAAACTATGTCTATGCACAAATTGAAAACTTAGAAAGAACAAAGAAATAGTTTCAATAATGACGCGTCATTAATACAACTGTTATAGCAACAAATTGAGAGCAGTGCCAAAAAGTATGCAATCGATAATATTCCGTGTTAAACGTATAACGCTTTCATGTTTGCAAGTCGCATAAGAAGTTTCACTTCAAAATACTTCAAAAAAGTTTGAACTCAAAAAAACAGTATTTAGAGGTCTATCAATCGTGTTTTACATTTCTTAGAACTAATCTTACTTGAGCGTCAAAATTGTTAGATTTTTTTGAGCCCAACAAATTTAACGACAAATTTTTTTGAAGAAAATTAAGTTTTCTTTAAAAAAAAGTCTCATTAAAAATTTTTGTCAGACAAACCGTTTCCGAGTAATCAAGCTTTGAAAAATCTTATGTTTTTTTGATTTTGCTCTTTTGTTTTGGAGTTTCTTAACTCACGTACAAATCAATATGTGAAAAATTGCAAACATGTTCCTTTATTTATTTAATTTTCTAAAAAAAAAGGGTCTTCTAACACTTTTTCACAAAGTGCTTCGTACAGAAGTTATTCGCGATTTATGTTGAAAATAATAAAACGTTCTCGTTTTTTACGATTTTGATCGTGGAAAATCATCATCACGTAGCGCCCGAATTATAAGTCGTGGTCGATTTAAACTCAAAAAAAATGAACTTTATTTAATGACTGACAAAATGATAATGCGTACAGTATGTTCCTTAGTCTAACATGATACCTTGGATTAAAATTATTGTATGGTTGCTGAGGTGATTCTAAGAAATTGTAGTTAGCGGAAATAATGCTGGTGTTGCGAATGTGGGGTTGGTAACTAATGTTGATGAACTTTATTGGGATTGTGGTTGCAGGAATATTGCTGGTGTTGCAAATTGCAATGTGGGTGTTGGTAACTAGTGTTGATAACCTTTATTGGAATTTCGGTGTGCAGGAATATTGCTGGTTTAGCAATATGGGGTTCGTAACTCCTCCCCCTTTAGAATGGAGCGACGGTACCGAGATGTTTGATGGGGCTGGAGCGACATGCGGGATGATGTGTTTTCCTTTTTGACCGATGAAATGTTTAATACAAAGGGTGATTAACAGGATTGCTGTTATGATGATTGAGATATCGGTGTACAGGATATGTTGGTTGGTATCTTTGGTGTTGGCTTCATTTCGAAAGTGGTATTCTCTAATCTTTTCCAGGCTTAGTTTCTCGATTGTTAGGTTGCTGTGGATCTTACTGTATGAAGCTGGGATTATTTGAATTCGGTCCAGGTATGATGTTGGGTTGTCGACATATAACATGCCATTAATGTTGACGGAACAGTTTTCGTACATGATTAGCGCTGTACCTTCTATAGTGTACGTTGTGTTACTGCAAGTAGAGTTAATAAATGTTAGGGGTGCATTTAAGAGTATTACGTGGTTTGGTTCAGGTTGTATGATGTCCTGAATTTTTCCAAAATCGTGTAATGTGCAATGTGCGTCTTTGTTTTCCAATAGTCTTCCGATGCATGGGGAGTTGATTAGAAGTTCTTCTCGATCAGGGGATTTGCAGATAAAGATCTCTTCTACTCTGGGACAAAGTTTTTCGAAATATTTTATACTAATGCTATTTTTTATAATATATGGTTCTGTTACAATTATTTTAGTTTTATTAATGGGAAGTGGAATTATGTGGGATAGGGAAGATATCTCAGGAGAGAATATTGGTATTTTTATATTGAATATTATCTTATTCTTGTGGTAGTAAGCTTGCAGCTCGAGAAGCTCGTAAATGTGTTCGGTTGACAATATGGTGATGGATTGGTTTTCAAAGATTTTATATATTTGATCTAGTTCTTCGGGATTCAGTATAAATTTTGGGATTATGTTTAGTTTTGCCAGGATAACGGCTTCGGCTATATTTGAAATGTGATTTGTTAGGAGATCTACATTGTAGTTGACCTGGTTAAGAAATTGAGATTGTAATATGAAGTTTTCGCTTCTCTTAATATTATTATTAGTTGTTTCGAAATTGGTTTTAAGAAAGCTTTCGATAGTGTCTTGTTGATTGTTGATGTGATCGGTTAGGTTTTGAAACCTCTCTATCATTTGTAAGTTCATTTTAGCTTGGCTTGTTATAGTTTGTCTAAAGTTTGTGTCTGTAGTTTTCAGCAGTTCTATTTCTTGATTAAGTTTAAGAGCGTCATTGGCATCCATGTTGCCTGTTATAAATTTTATTGTTGTACCAAGTCCGTCAATTAGTCCTCTTTTAGTTCTGGTTTTAGGAGTCAGTGTAAATATTTTGTTTTTGAGGTCCTGTAGTTTAATTCGGATAATTTTGGTTGTGTCTTTTAGCGAGTATTCTTTTTCGAATATGTTTAGAGAATTTGAAATTTTTTCTAAGTTTTCGTTGTACAAGTCTAGGTCTACCAAGTGTATCAGTTTATTATATTCCATAATTGTTCTTGCAGGTCCCAATTTTAGCTCTACGATGCCTTGATTTTTGTTTAGGTCCTGAATCTGTATTGTTTGTCCATATGTCAGCGAGAGTCTAGAAAAATTGTATTATGTTTAAGTAAATTTCTTTTTTTTCTTAATTCTAGATTTATGAATTTTCTTGTTTTCTAATGTAGTTATCGTAACTTTGTTGTTTTCCTTAACTCTATGTTTTGAAAATCTAGGTGTAAGTTTATTTCTTCTACATTCTTTTCTATGTATTATATCATTTATATTCCTATCTTCTGCCGTATTTCTTTCCATATTTAATTTGTTTATTCTTTTCTCGGCAGATTTTTCTAAAGTTTCTTTTATTTGGGGAAAAATTTCTTCTTGAAATTTAGTTAGTTTCGTAAGATATTCGTGTTCTCCGTTATAAGAAAGGTTTTTATTAAAATTAAAGGGTCTTCCATAAAAGAGCTCAAAAGGGGTTAGTTTTGTAGATGAATGTATGGAATTATTGTAGGTAAATAGGGTTTCAAATAAAATCTCATCGTGGTCAATCTGTATTTTTCTTTCTTTAAACTTGCTTATAATAATTCTATATATTTCTGTTAGGGTGGAATGTAAACGTTCCACGGGTGAATTGCTGGATGATTGCTGAAAGGATGTAATATGATGTTTTATGTCGTAAATTTTGCATAGGTCTTTAAATATATTTGAAGTAAATTCAGAGCCTTGATCACTTACAATTTTTGAAGGTATGCCGTGAAGGCTTATAAATTGTTTGAAAGATTTAACAATAAGAAGGCTTGTCCTAGAAGGTAAAGTATAGGCTGTTGCGAATTTTGAAAATTTATCTATAATTGTTAGAACGTTTTTATTATTTATGGTATAAATGTCCATATGCAGAATGTCTAGAGGTTTGAGGGGTATTTCCGGTTTTTGGAATTCAACTTTTTGTGGTCTTCGATCGTATTTTAAGAGTTCACAAGTATCGCAGTTGTTGATGGTCTCAGTGATTTTTGTTTTAAGATACGGGAAATAGTATTTTCGTTTGATGTGAAGTAGAGTCTCCTCTATACCTCTGTGATTAAAATTAGAATGGTAATTCTTTATTAGTTTTTCTTGTTCGTCGGGTATTCTGATGTCTATGAGTAAAATTTTACAGCGTATTAAACGGAAGGATTTGTTTAAGGAAAAGTATTGGGAATAAACAGATTGAATTAGACGGAATGTTTCATCGTCCGTGTAAATGGCGTTGAGTTTATTGAGTGAAAGGTATTTTTTAAATATGTCTATAACTATATTTTCTGTAAAATGTGGACTTCTAAAAACTCGTCTTTGTTTATTTTTGAAAACAGTTTCAAGAGTCATAGGTGAACCTTTGTTACTTATTTCGAAAATAGTTTGAAGACTGAACTCGTTGAGTGGTCTTTCGGCAATTGGTATTCCATCATTAAGATTTTCTGAGGCTGAGTGGACTGTTGATCCACTTGTTCCTTGAACAGAAAGAGAATCATTAATGTTTATCTCTAGTGTTTGGATTTTCGGATGTTCATTAATTTTGATTCTGCTGAGGGCATCGGCATTTGTATTTGCTTTACCTTTTTTGTGTATAATCTCATAATCGAATTCCTCCAGTTTTAATCTCCATCTAGTAAGTTTTGAATTAGTGTCCTTCAAATTCATAATCCAGGTTAGTGGTTTATGGTCTGTTATAATTTTAAATTTATGTCCAAAAAGATAGGGTCTGAAATACTTTGTTGCCCATACGATTGCGAGTAATTCTTTCTCAATGGTTGAGTAATTAGTTTCAGAATCGGAAAGAGTTCTACTGGCGTAGCATAAAGGTTTATCACTTCCTATAGGACCTTGTGATAAAATAGCGCCAATAGCGAAGTTGCTGGCATCTGTAGTCAAATTGAAGGGTTTGGTGAAATCAGGGTATTGGAGAATAGGGTCATTGATAAGGATATCTTTACAAGTTCTAAACGTTTTAATGTATTCTTCAGTAAGGACTACTTTGCGATCTTTCTTTAAGCAAATTGTTAAGGGTTTTACTAGTTTGGCAAAATCTTTTATAAATTTCCTATAATAACCTAATAATCCTAGGAACGATTTAATTTCTTTTTGAGTTTTAGGTATCGGAAATTGTTGGATAGCTTGACTCTTGTCGGGATTGGGTTTTACACCATCTGTGGAAACGATATGGCCTAGAAAGGCAATTTCTTTTTTGAGGAACTCTGATTTGTCCAGTTGGACTTTAAGGTTTGACTCTTTTAGTTTGGTTAATACTTTCGTTAAATTTTCTAAGTGTTCCTGTAGGGAGGTCGAATATATAATAATATCGTCTAAGTATACTAAGCAGCATTTGCCTACGAGATCTTTGAGAATGTTATCCATGACTCGCTGGAATGTGGATGGTGCGTTTTTAAGTCCGAAGGGCATACGCAGATACTCATAGTGACCGCCGTCGACTGAAAAGGCTAACTTCGCGACGTGTTTGGGATCCATCTCGATTTGGTGGAATCCGCTGGCAAGGTCTAAAGTTGAGAAGTAGAGACATTTGCCTAATTTATCCAGAATCTCGTTAATATTAGGTATTGGATATCTATCCGAAGTGGTTTTTTCGTTGAGTTTTCTATAGTCAATGACTAATCGCCATTTTTGCTTTCCGCTGGCATCTTTCTTTTTGGGTACTATTCAAACTGGTGCACTCCATGGTGAATAGCTATGGCGAATGATGCCTTGTTCAAGCATTTTGGTAATTTGCTGTTGAATTTCTTCCTTATGACAATAAGGATAGCGGTAAGTTTTTGTGTATATGGGAATTTCGTCGGATGTATGTATTTCGTGTTTTACTTGGTTCGCAAAGGTTAGAGCTTCTCCTTCTTTAAAAAATATATCTTCAAACTTTTTACATAATTTTAAGAGACCAATTTTCTCTTCTTTGTTTAGATGAGAGGTGCGAATTTGTTCTATAATATCGTATGCTTCTGAGTTAGAGTTATCGAAGGTAAAGTTAAAATTATTGATTTCGATAAATTTGGTGGAAGTATAGGGTTCAACTTTGAGTGGTTGTTCGATTAAGAATATTTGATCGGTTGGAAGGGTGTTACAAATTTCTACAGGGCAGTACCATTCTTTGGCTTTATATATTCCTTCGGAAATTATAAGACCTGGTTTAGCGGAAGTTTCTTTAATTAAAACATCACCGTTCTTAAAATCTACTGGGATTTTAACAATTGTTTTTGTGTTGGAGGGTATGATAAATTTGCCTGAATTAAAATTAGGTTTATATTGGAGAGGGATTTTGGAATATTGTGTAATTAAGGTTTTGTTACCCAAGTCGATTTTTGCTTTAATCTGTGAAAGTATGTCTAGACCTATAAGCCCGTCAAAGTAATTATGAAATTTGAATAAAAGGAAAGTTAATATGCCGGATTCATTAAATTCGTTAAACATTGGTATTGAAACTTTTTTATCTAGTTGATGGCTATTAAGGACTGTTGTTATTTTTATTGGAGAACATTTTTCTACGTTTAGTTTTTCTGTGAACTCTGGGTTGATAAAGGATGCCGAAGCTCCTGTATCTACTAAGAATTTTAAAGGTCGGCCAAAAGGTGAAGCTATGTTAATGTAAGGTAAAATGAATCCGTGTTTATTGATATCTAGGTATCCGAAAGGTTGTTCGAGGCATGTGGTCGAAAATTTTCTTCATCTAATTCTTGCATGACTTGAAGAACTTGTTGATCTTCGATTAGGTCTTGTTCCTGTCCTTCATAATCGTAGTTTTGGTTTAAATCAGGTAAGTAAGTCGGTGGTTCGTAGATATTTTGGTTGTCTGTGTCTATATTGTGCATTTCTTCGAAGAAACGAGAGTTGCTACTTCGCTTTGTCTGGGTTGAACTATTGAAGGGTTTTCCAACAGTAGGTTGCCTGTATTTAGATTGCTCTGATCCTAGTTCCATAGGCTCGGGAGGTGGTAAGGAATGGTTAATGGTTCGGAAATTATTATTTGGTCTGAAATAGTTTTGGGGATTGTTATTTGGTTGGGAAAAGTTTTGGTTCCTTTGGAAGTTTGTATTGTTAGTATATTGGTTGTAAGTTCTTGGGAAATTTGGAAATTGGAAGTTTGGTATATGATCACGATGGGGATTGTGATTGTTAGTTGGTGTTTGTCTAAATGATGAGTTGCGGAAGGGAACTATATTATTTGTTGGGTTAAATGGAGGTCTGGGGTATTGAGCTCGGATTTGAGGATAATTTATTCTATTGTTCTGTTGACCGCTAGGATACTTTTGAAAGGCTGCTTTATACTCATACTTCATGTAGAACATATTCTGTTCTTGAACGCAGTATGTAAGGGCTATGGCCAAACTTGAGGGTTTCATAGCTCTTATACTTGAACCTAATGGTTCCCTTAATCCCGAAAGGAATGTATTGAGGCACATTTCCTCGAAAAGTTTTTTTTTTGCCGCAATCACGTTATAGTCAGTGTCGTGGATTAAAATGTTATTGTTTAGTGCAACTTGGAGCTCAACTATTTCTGAATGGAAGCTTTCGATTGTTTTTGCACCTTGCTTTAGTAAATGTAAGTCTCTAATGAGAGATGTTTCGTTCCTTTTGTCTGCGTAGTGGAGGATGAGATTGTTTTTTATGTCTTCCCATATAAGGTTCGTGCCATACATGTTCAAAACTTCGTTGGCTTGTCCACTGATTTTATTTCTAATAGCTCTAAGAATAATGCTTGCATATGGGGTTTGAGTAAAACCTCTCATGTGCATTAATATTTCCTCAACATTGCTAATGAAGTCATGTAAAAGTCTTGGATTGCCCTCGTAAGTTGGTAGAGTTTTTACCGCATCCGGGATTTTTAATGATTCGAATATTGCTTTTGAGCCAAAAGCTAGTGAGGCTTGGGAAGTTGACGTTGAGTCATTGATATGGAAACCGTTTTGGGTTTCGGTTGAAGCAGTAGGAGGGTTCATATTGCTATTTTCAACACTCTCGGGAATAGAACTTAAACTATGGAATAATCGGGTTAGTTTGGAGTAGGGTTTTGAATGGGATTTAGGCATGAATTAAGGGTTTTAATACAATATAATATGTTGTGACAATTTGATATTTTAGGTTTATATAAAATAATATTTTTTTGCTATATCAAAATTTAATTTAAATTTTAAGGTATTAGTTTGATATAATTTCTTACTATATTTCGTTAATTTGTATGTGTATGTACTTTTGTATGTGTATGTAACTTGTTTCTTCTTCACTTAATAACTACACAAAGGGTTTTCTCTTATTATATATATTTTTCCTTTTTCTTTTATTTATTTAAATTGATTTTTCGCAGTATATTTTTAATTACTAGTTTCTTTCTATTTGTTTAACTTCACAATATTTCTATTTCAAAAAAAAAATTTTTTTTTTTTTTATAACTTTGATCATTTAAAAAAATTTTACTTCTAATTTTACTGAGATTTCTATAAAATAACTTACATTGCCCCAGAAATTAGAAGGATTATCATCTTTTCAAGTCCAAATGTTGTAGTTGGTAGGTACGGTTTTAAGCGTTGAAACGCACAGCTTTGCATACGAAGATACACCACAAAATGTTCTTATAGCCAATATTCTTTTGACTGTTTGCAATTTTACACTCAATGTCCACTTGATTGTTAATTTGTACTTCTTAAATCAATGTTCACTTGATTATGATTATTTACTTGCACTTTAAATCAATGTTCACTTGATTTATTAATGCTTTGTGCTTTTTGTACGTGTTCTTTTACTGGAATGCTAACTGAACCGGGACTACAAGACTGCGCCAATTATAAGTCGTGGTCGATTTAAACTAAAAAAAATGAACTTTATTTAATGACTGACAAAATGATAATGCGTACAGTATGTTCCTTAGTCTAACATGATACCTTGGATTAAAATTATTGTATGGTTGCTGAGGTGATTCTAAGAAATTGTAGTTAGCGGAAATAATGCTGGTGTTGCGAATGTGGGGTTGGTAACTAATGTTGATGAACTTTATTGGGATTGTGGTTGCAGGAATATTGCTGGTGTTGCAAATTGCAATGTGGGTGTTGGTAACTAGTGTTGATAACCTTTATTGGAATTTCGGTGTGCAGGAATATTGCTGGTTTAGCAATATGGGGTTCGTAACTCCCGCGCGCCGTCCTGTTGACACCAATATCATCCTCTTCAAATTTTTTGAACAAAAATTCGTTCAACATGGCACGATAACGATCGTCATTGACTGTAACAGCCACTCCTTGCTCATTTTCGAAGAATGCCTCTGGACCAAAATCCGCACCAAACAGTGACTCGTTTTAGGTGTATCGGCTTTTCAATGTTTGCTTGCTCGTTTTCTGTGCCCCGAATGCGTCAATTTTGCTTGTTTACATACCCGCCAAGATCAAAATGAGCTTCATCTGAAAAAATGATTTTTATGGCAAAATCGGCATCGGATTTTCAATGTAATGTCGCAATATTTTCCAGCGTTGTTCAAGCGTATACACAACCATATTCGTTCAGCTGAAGGATAAAACTAATTATCTGTCAAATCAGACATGAGCTTAGTGTTACCATTCACGAGATAAGCACTAGTGGAAAAAAGCGTTAGATGGCGGACCCTTTATTATGACCATTTAAAGTTTTTGACGAACTTTAAGATGTTGTGGACCTGATCCAATTTACACCTGAAAGCGCCAACATACCTTTTCTCCAAATAATCCCAGATGAGAAGCTTATTTGGTCTAAAAATATCTAGTCGAAAACTGGCTAGGCACTGTGCGTTTTCTGCCAATGTAAGGGGGTATTGGGAAGTCACGGAAAAGAGTCCTTTGAATCTTTATGCCTATGATAAAGATCAATCTTTAGGAGATGATGATGATGAGTCAGCTGTTTGGTCGAAAAGGCTCTCACGTTAATAGGTAATTGCCTCATTCGCTAAATTTCAAAGAGCAATTTTGGCCATACTTGTGATTTTTCAGCTTTCGAATGGCTGCATTCCACGCATTGCTTCCTCCCCTTTATACCTTTATCAAGGGATGTGACTCTTTGCCGTACAAAGAAATGTTCCCTCTGCTCTGGCAAGATTCTCATTTGAACTTTGACTAATTCTGAAATAGTTTATCTGTTAAATCACGTTCAATGAATATGAAGTCCGACACATTGATTCCAATGTTCAAACAGCGTCAAAAGTACACATTCAGCTTTCCGTCGGTTTAGGACTGTTCCACTCAAGAATCTGAGGATGATGGGCGATGGATTCTTTGTAGAAAACGATGACATACGACACCATTAGTTACGCTATAAAGTTTACATTGCATTGGTAGATTTGTTGAAGCAACAAAATGATAACATTCCTCAACGAATCGACCACAGCGCCCGCCGTATACTTACGAATTGGAGTAACAGAGAAGGAAAGCATTCGATTTATTCGCACGAATTATCACAAGTCCGTGTTGACTAGATTTTGGGAAACACCCCTTCCACTGCCCTCCCTTACCTCTTTTCCTACAAACTACAACAAATCGACCAGTATGAACATCCCCAAGCGAGGACGTGTGTTATCTAAATGGATAAAAGCTACGAAAAATGGATGGAGGGAATTGTATCTGCAGCGACAACCAAGCACTACTCATTCCTCTAACTACTTCGAAACTGATCCAGGAAGACAAGACTAAATTCTTTAAGTCTCACTTGGGTTCCAGGCCATCATGACATAAAAGGGATCGAGATCACCGATGAACTTGCGGGGCAAGGATCTAATACAGCTTCTTCAGGACCTAAACCAACGCTTTGTCTGCCGGGGTCCTTAGTCCTTACTCCTTCAATCGACAATTGGATCAGACGGACTAAACGTATGCTCCCCAACGATAACAAGAAAACAGCAATATTTTTTCTATACCTCCGTATAAGAGACTGAAGAAAGCTTTTTGGTGTTGCCACGGGGCACTTCTTTTTTTCCAAGTATAAAAACGTGTTAAAATTTATTGATACCACACCCTGTTAATCCTGTCAAAAAAAAGGATATGATAACACCACGGAGCACTTCCTCTGTGAATGTCCTGCGTTTCCTCTAATCAAATTGGAAATACCTAGTGCAGTTGAGACCTGGTAATTGTGGCTCTTTATCATGGCAGCGTCTTCTGACTATTTCACGAATATCAAGAAAGCAATAACAAATGAAAGTTTAAATATGGTGGACTGGTATTTAGCTCTGAGTGCTCCAAATAGCGTTTTATAACCGGCGACAGAAAATACAAACAATTTGACATATGTATAAATACGATTTATGGAATTTGTTGATTTCTTGAAATCCCGATTGAAAAACTCCCGTTGAAATAAAATACCACCAAAATCGGTTTACAGTTCATTGGTACAGTCAAAATTGAGCAACCACAAAAATCATTTCGAATTGCTTGAAAAAAACACAACCACAGATGTCAGTTCACATGCAACGACAACAGATTTCGGTTTAATTTCCATTTCAATTATACCTGGAGTAAATAATTCGTGTTTATTTTCCAATGAACAGAACAAAAACAACATGCTGAGGTGTACATAACATGTTCGTGTCCATTTTGCATATTAAGGTTCAATAGATAAGTCCATTTATTGGATGAATCTACATGAATGACAATGAAAATAACAATATTGATAAATTGATAAAAGTAAAATCAAGTCATTAAACCGAAATTAATCGAAATAATATTTCTGCAAAACTAAGTAAGTATAGGTACTCACTAGCTTGCACATATTTTTTGGGACATTTAACTGTATACTGTGTACATGCAGACAGCTTTGCAACAACGGTGTTAAAAAATACATCGATTATTTTCCGATCAATAGCAACATATTTTCTCCGTCAGAATTATTTATTAGAATTAGAATTGTGACATTTGTTTGTTGGGATGAAAAAAGAGGTTCGAATAATGTAGTCCAGAGAATTATACGAGTATTTTCATCCTGAGTAAGTTTTTGAATCGAAAACTCTTCAAACGCAGAGTTCTTTTACAACTATCTAAGACTTCAACTAGAACCATTTGTGATAAATGGAAGACCGTTTTAAGAGAACTGTATGAGATCTCTATAAAACCTATTGAGGAACTCGTTAAGAGTAAAAAAAATGAATCGGAGAAGTCTTTGAGGTACTCTTTAACTGTAAACAGAATAAAAGTAGATACAGAATTAGAGCAAAGCAGTTTCAGAACTCTTCTAGAGAAAAGTACAAAATCAGAACACCTTTTAAGTGCAGAATTCAATTGGGGTCATCGGGAACCTTTTTTCCCATGAATTTTTTTCCAAATTCAAAAAATTGGTACCGAAAACTTCTTTTCGAAATTGGAAAAAATACCTATCGGGAACTCATTTATTATGTTTTTATTGTGTTTCTCCTTGCAAAGTAAAAAATCCGTGGGGAATTCCCGGAACTTGTTCCCGGAAAGGGAAACATTTTTTGGGGAAAATATTTCCCAAGGAATTCCCGATAAGTCTGAATAAGTCTTTCAGAACTAACAAGGAAATCATTGAAAACACTTGCGGGCAAAATAAAAGATCAGAATCTTAACTAAACAAATTCTTTGTGAGTGGAACCAATGAATTCTCTGAGAGCAGAACCAAAGAACTCTTTGACCAGCCCAGCGCTGCTTAATCAAAGCTTACTTTTTAAAAAAATTCCCAAAAAAAAAAAACAAAACCCATTTCTCGTCTAGACTGCATAATTGCGGCTTATGAGTATACGAGTATATCGTAGTGTGGTATCGGTTTATCGTAGCACGTTTGAATGCAAGAAAAAAGATATGTGCCCAGTGACAACGCCAACATGCTTTCTATAGTTGAGGGATGCAATCTACGGTTGTGGTCTTGACAGATTGAATCGTGGATTGAAGCTCTCACTGAAAACGCCAGAAGAGCAAGCGTTGGTTCAGATCGTGAGAAAGCTGTCTAAGATCTTTGCCATACAAATTTTATTGCCGATTTAATTTCCAGTAATGCCTGAAATCTAAACGATACTCATAGAATTTAGTTTTCCAAGAGTAGAGCCTAAGGCCCAGCAAAGATGTAAATGCAAGCACGAAAACTTCTCCCCATCCAACCATTCTTTGTAACGTGCTTTTTGCCATTTGGAGAGTATGCGATGCGCCTCCGCTTGTAAGACGGATGCCTATGTACCTAAAGAGGCATGAAGATAACAATCCTTTCCTGGTTCAGATTCTATAGTGAACCAGTCCTGAACCGACGGAAAAATGAACGTGTATGTTTGAAGTACATAGTTTGACCATCGTGTCGGACAGTATATACACTAGAAGTGAGTCGACAGATATGCTGTTTGCAAGTTCCTCACAGCTCCAGTGCGAATAGTGCCAGAAACCGCATCTCTTTAAAAGATAAATGGTTTTGAGAGTACATCCCATGATCAAAGTATCAAGGGGAGGAAGATTCTGCAGTACGTCTCCTGTGGGAATTGAATTTCATTGAAATCATCAACAATTTTTTGGCGAGAGAAGCTCGGAGTATTTAGTTCGTTACCACTGTTGTTTCATTGCAGTTAATTCTTGTTTCTGAGTTCCTGAAAGAGTCTGTGCTTGGCTTCATAATAAATTTATTTATTGGAACACTCGATTGAATAAAACTGTCCTTTTTATATAGACATGGAATGTTGGGCGAAAGGACCTTTAATCTTTTGCTACGTCGAGGCCTCTAGACTTCTAAATTCAGCTCTGTTTGCAAATAAATTTGTCCTATATTTTCTTCACGTGTAAAAATTAGTTGGGATATGTAGAGCGGATGGTCAGCAACGTCGATGGAATGATTTTTGTTTTTTGTTTTCATGAAGTACATGATCTTTATCAGATACGTGCTAGTTCGCATCCACTGCTCTTCGTCTCCCAGCTTTTTCTGGATGAATTTAATTTGAACGATTTTCCCATACTACTCCATTTCCTGAATCCTATCTCATTAACTCTACACTTTGTTAAAGCTCCGTCTGTCAACAAATTTCCGTATTGACACGAGGGACGGCTTTCTTCCAATTTTGTACAGGAATAAGCGCTGGAGTTTCTATGTCAATGAGTCTCCGCGTCGATAACAGCTGTTAACAGTAATTTTCTTGTCTTAGGGCTTCAGCCTAGCCCTTCCGTAGAGTAGAATTGAGTGTGTTGTCGCCGCAAGAAGTCTCCGTTGTTTGCTCCGGTGCCGAAGATTTAAAGGTTGGGGGATAAACCAATCAATAACGAGCTTTTCTGGATGCTTGGCTGGGTCCAGAATAGACTAGCCTTACTCCGGTACACGGCTCTGCCGGGGCTGACCTTTTCCTTCCGTAGTTACTCGTGGGACTTTTTATAGAATTTTTAAAAACTAACAAACAAACAAACAGACAAAAAAACGAACAAAAAGACAAAAAAGAAAACTGGGTGGAGGCAACGAAAGTTGTAAACATTCTCCGATTTGGCTGCATAGTCGAAGCATGAATGTGAGCCAACGGACCAAACTTCCACCAGTGGGTTACAAGGTTCGCACACAGGCTCTGAACCAGCTGCAAAACCAGTTCAGGTCTGTGCGGGAACTAAGAATCCCGACTCTGGCGAGCAGCACAGCCCGCTGGAAACTGGTCAAGAGCAGGCTGCAAAGCTAGTTCTAGCCAGTGAATCGGAGGGCAAACGGACCGCCACTGCTAATAGAGGGGATGAAGTCCCCAATATTAGCTTTGAAAACAATTCGCCTGGTTTGGTGCTACCATCAAGACAGGACGAGGTGAAACCAACAAAGAGGGGAAATGGAGGGGTGATCAACGACTCCGTCTCCACCTTGAATGCCCTTAAAATAAATGACATGGGGAGGGCCGTCGAGACTGGCAGGGTTAGAGAGGCGATTAGCATCCCTACCCCTGCGGGTCGGTACGTACCCTCGTCGAGTACAATGAATCCTCCAATTGGTGGAGCGGGAGAGGTGATCAACAACTCTAGCTCGGCCAAGGGGGGGACTCAGTTCAAAAAAACGCCCGCTCAGATGCGTCGCCAAGCCAGAAGGGTAATCGAAACGGTGGGTGGTAAACCCGCAGTGGAGACAACTCCGGGTGAGGTTAAAAAATTGAAGTGGGCAAATAAAATTGCAGAAGAGACCAGCCAAGACTCAACGTCGAAGCGAAACAGGTCGTTTGAGGTTGAAAAACCTCAACCCAAAAAGCCAAGAGTCGGGGTTAGCGTTCCATCGACACTGGTGCCGGGGCAATCCTTTGGTAACGTGGTAAAGGGACAGATTGTTGTCGCAGTCATCGAAGGGAGCAATATGGATGGAAACATCTCTGCCGACAGGTGGGCGGACGTCAAGGCTCACCTCGCTTTCAGGTTTATACCTGTTATCGAGGCGAATCCGGGACCCCACCCAAGAATTAGCGACGCTGGCTGGCATAAAAACCGCGTCAAGCTGATCGCCTGCCAAGACCAGAGATCGCTTCATCTATATAAACTTGCTGTCAGCGGTTTAGGTGAGATCTGTCCAGGTGCTAAGCTAGAGGTTGTGGCAAGGGAGGATATCCCAAGCAGACCGAGAGCTCATGCCTTGGTACCGGCCTTACATGAATCGCGGGAGATGGTTCTCCAGTTGATTAAGTTCAGCAACCCGTATCTGCGCACTCACTATTGGAATGTTCCGGTGATAGATTTATATTGGCTGCCTGGATAGACAGCTTGTGATACAACAAACTTGACCCAATCTGAATCTTTTTCCGATTTCTATTTTTACGTCAAAACAAAACTTGTTCTAAAGTATTCATCTTAAAAAACTGCACAATTCACTTAGTACGTGTACCTTATGAAAGTAATTTAAGAAACAAAAAAGCAAAAGTGCTAAAAATGTAAAACGAGGATGCTTAAACCCGTTTTGGTAATTGAATTGCTATGAAGAACACTTTTTCATAATAATATAAAATGTCTTTTGTTTCCTATTAACGTGTATATGTGTAAGTTTGTTGCCATCTAACATACAAACTTAGCCACCATTATGACTACATTTGCCACATCTCGTACTTAGATAAAAACTACTTGCTTTATTAATAACTAGTGTAAATGATTTTACTTTTCAATTATTAATATTTTGTTTTGATATATAATTTTTCATTCGTTTTCAATTGTTCAAGAAGTTGGGTTACAGAACCCTAAGCCGACATAATTGTTGATTTAGGTAATTAAAAATTATTGTTAAATTATTTTATTAATCTATAATTAAATTATAATAGTTCTGTTCTACATCAACTTGTGTCGTTATTGACCTATTGGATTAATTAAAACCATATAAGTTTCAAGCTATAAAAACTGAAACTTACATATGTATACCCAGTCCACGTACCATTCCGGTAGGAAAGGCCGCATTGACAATGTTACTAATGCCTTCCATGTCACATATCATCATCACTGTCCACAATTTGCCTTTCTGCTGCCATTAAACGTTTATACAACTGTTCATCATCATTGTAAACCATTTTTCAGGCACCCAATAAAATGCGGACGATAAAGCCTGTTTGTTTCTTTTAACATGGCTCAAGGATTAAAGAGGACAATAAAAGTTTTACGGACATCATGTTGACTTTCATGGTCCTTAATAAGCGTAGTGGTGGCCATGTCGGGTGTTAACCTGAGTGATGTTTAGTTTCGACTTTATGTGTTTTGATTGCCATTTTGACAGACAATGTAGCAATTCTTTGAAAAGGAAAAGAAAAGAAACAAGTTTATTTACCTTTGTCGATTAAATAAAGATTCGATGAGAGTGTTTTTCTTTTTGTTCATTTTCCTTCTGAACAGGTGCTGTTTGTATTGGGTGCGCTGCATACAATCGAGAATTCAGCAAGTTTTTCTTTGTTTGGAATTTTCAACTAAATTTCATAATTTATAGCAGAATAAAGATGACATTTCGACATGTCGCAATCGCTTTCAATTAATTCATTCATTTCTTCGATTTGTTTCGTCTTGCTTTTCAAATGTTCACGTAAATGGAATCACGTAGAAGCTGCATTTATTCGAAACCACAGTGTTTACCCTCAGTGTGTTCATAAACAAGATTAGTATCGGATACGATATTAAATGACACGTTTTACTTTTGCAGCGATGATATGTAAGTCTAAAAAAAAAACAAATAATGCACCAGGGAATTAAGTTCAGGAAGTAGATGTTGCAATACACCCCACGTAGCAAGCATTAATTAGCACGTAATAATTGGTAAGCCTGTTATTCCTGTGATTACGGGACTTACCACTCTTAAGCGATACTAATAACGTTCGAATCTCTGGATAAATATTAATTTAAAAAAAAGTCAGGATTAAATTCAATGCGGAATGCTTCTGGGATTGTTTAGATTTAAACAAAGGATGAAAAAGTAAGCGTCGTAGGTATGTAGACACGTCGTTTCTCGTGACACCGCCAATTAGAGGAGCAGTGTGGGTATTGAGAGCAAGTATGAGTGGTATAGTATGATACCTTATAAGTCGACAAATGTATTTTTTCATTGACATTGTCTTGCAACCAAAACACGAACAATCGAAATTAAACGTCATTGCCTTCAAAATCAAGTGTACTTTTACTTAAATGTGCATTACATTTCGGGTTGAACCAGAGCCAAAAACCAACATCCTCCAATAGCGAATTCGATTTAGAGCAAACTATCCCCAGTTCTGCACTCTAAGTCGGTTGAGATCTTCTCTAGGAGCCATCTTTTACAACCATTCTAGATGTTCCAGCCATCGTAGTCTCGCGAAGCGTACTCTCTCTAACTATGCCCATATCGTGGAACAGCTCATACAGTTCGTAGTTGAATCTTCTCCACACATTGTGTTCGGGACCAAAGATTATTCGGAGTATTTTTTTTTTACGAAACGAGCTGAGCCGAGTGTTTCCTCATCCACTTTCGATAAGGTCCATATGTGGGGTTACCTTGGTTTTTCTGGAGAGGGTTCTGTTTCTCAATTGTCTTTTTAACCCAAAGAAGCAAGAGTTGTTCTGCGTTTGATATCAGCACTGATGTTGTTTTCCGTGTCTTTAGTGTATCCTAGGTAGACGAAGTCTTGTACTATCCGAAGTTATGTCTGTCCATTGTGGTGTTCTTTCCAATTCGTCGATGTTCTCTATATTTGTTTGTAATGTCAATGCTCGCAAACGCTTCCTTCTTCTCATTACGTCAACATCGTCATCGCTGTATGGAAGCGAGATTTGTGCTGAAGCACTAAAACAGGAAAAGTACCGGGAACAATTAACATCGGTACAGAGGCGCCTTGCGAATAGCGAGCGCGTACCGCACAGTGTCTGAGCCAGCAGTTCTTGTAGATGCAGGTGTCGTACCAATTGACCTCCTCGCAACACAAAGAAGATACATACATGACATGGAAGCAGAAATCGGCTTGGAAGCGGAGAGCGCGAAAGTGAAATCGATCAAACAGCAGAAGTGGCAAGAACGCTGGGAGTCGGAAAGCAGAGGACTGCTAGGCTGATCGAAGACATAAGCGAATGGAGTAAACGGAAACACGGTGAAGTGAACTACTACGTCAAACAGTTCCTCACCGGACACGGGTATTTCAACGCTTTCCTGCACAAAATTGGAAAAAGAAGAAGCCCTTCGTGCCAATACGGAGATTCGCTGACAGACGACGCTTATCATACAGTGTTCGAGTGTAGTAGATGGGACTCTCTCCGTCAGAAAATAAATAGAGTTATCGGAGAGCTCACCCCGAATAATATCATCCAGGAGATGCTGAGAGACGAGTAGAGTTGGAGGCGAATCAGCCTGTATCTGACGCAGATCCTGAAAACAAAGAAACAAGAAGAGGTAGTTGAGGAACTAGAACGTACCACCTAGACACGGATCCCCCTCTCAAAGAAATGCGCAAGTGGTCTCGAGGGGAAGATCAGCGAGAAACTTTTGGAGTTCTAGTCGGTTTGCTAAGCTTAGTACACCTTGGAGAGTCCGACACACGGGGAAGTGTAGATAATTCCTTGCACAGTAAGCATGTAAAGCATTTCTACAAAATTAAGTAAAAAACAACATCGCCACGATGTAAGCGAGTAATGTCGCTTTCCATTGGACGAAAAGAATCGTCCAGGAGCATTCTCAAACCGTTACATTGTTGCAAAGAGATCGCTTCCCATGATTCTGAGGAGTGACAGCCGCTTCTCGATTTGAAGTGAGAATCGGCTCAAGAAGCACTAACACATGTTACTCAAATGTCAAAAAGGAAATTTCCTTCAAGGAATATTTTTTAAGAGCCATATAGGTGTTTCACTCACACAGAGGCAATTACGTTAAACTGAACAAAAAACAATTTGGGTGTTCCATTGGTTTTCAAAATGAGTGCTTCCCCGAGTGAAACCAATGGAAAGCGACATAAGTGTACAGACTTTTGAAAGATTGTAACTCTGGTGTTGACGTTTGTGGTACCTGTGGTGTGATGGTTAGAATGCTAACCTGTTAACCCAGATGCCCATGGTTTGAATCCCAATAGAGGCAACAACATTTTTCCACGAGCATCGCCTTTCACGAGGAATCGGCACGTCCACCGTTAGTAAACTAATTGCCTTGAAAGGCACTTTCTCGATTAGCCGTTCATAAAGGGCAGGGAATTGAAGGTCCCCTCCATTCCCTCACAAATCATGGTTGTGTGAAACGCCCTAGTCCCTGGGACTCCTTGCTCTGTTGTTGTTTTTATTTTTATTTATTTTTTGTTAACGTCTGAGTTTCGTGTAACCTTTGCAAATATGATGTTAAAGAAGTCGCATGGAAGTCGAAAGACTTTTTTGACATCAAAAGCCTCGGTGAGTTCTCTACCAACTTTGACGGAGCAGCGTCAGTTCTCAAAGTCACCATGCGCAGTCGTACTTGTTTTGCAGGGATGCCGAAACTAGACATGGCTCTGTGCAGGTCGTTTTGGTAAAAACTCTCATACGTGCCCTTGAAATCGATAAAAAGATAGTGTATATCGATATTTTACTCTCGAGTTTTTCCAAAGTCTGCCGTAAAGTGAAAATTGGGTCGATTGTGGACTTTTCTGCTCTAAAATCACATTGATAAGGACCTATCAAGATGTTGACGTGGGGTTACAGACGTTCACATATTACAGCAGACCAGATCTTATAAGCAACGTTAAGGAGGCTTATCTCCTTATAATTGGCGCATTTGTGAGCGTCTTCCTTTTTTAGGATCGGGCATGTGATACTAAAGTTACATTCATCCGGGCATGCTTTTCTTCCGACCATATCATGCAGATCAGCTGGTGCATGCTCCTATCCAACTGCTCTCCAGGTGCCTTGAAAAGTTCAGCATCTGCACCTGCAGTCTTATTTGATTTAAGTTTGTATATGGGAAGCTTAACTTCTTCTATGTCGGGTGGACGGCTAAGATTCTTCATCGCCGTTAAGCAGTCTGCAAAAGTGGTCTTTCCAGATCCTCAGTAACGACAGCAACTCTATTGCTATGTTTTCTTGTTGGCTTTAACAGGCTTGAGTTTGGGTTTTGCCACGCTGTAAGATCTTTCCACCTTTTGGTAAAACTTCCGAACCTCATTCCTGTCATGGGTTCTCTTAATTTCCTCAAAACGAGAGCTTCTCATGCTGCTTCTATTTCTTTTTGAGAATTTTTCTCCTTGTAAATCTAGCTTTACTGGCAGCTCTTGTTCTCTTTTGCATCAACATTTGTCGTGATTTTTGTTTGGCTGCATTTGCCTGCCTACATTCTTCATCAAACCATGGGTTTCGTTTTTGGGGCCGAGTGGAGCCAAGAACCTTAAAGGCAGAAGCAGCTTTTTGGCGTCATATCTCTTCACAGCGCTACAACACGATGGTTCGCACGAGTAGTGAACATCCTCATTCGTACCTTGGCTACAACGAAGTAGGTAGTTTTCTGAATCAAAGTTGACCCCTCGGAGAGTTCGGACATCTATCACACTGGAAAAGTGCCTTGCGTCTATCACAACATGGTCAATTTGGTTGACGATGGATTAATCTGGGGATCGCCATGTACCTATATGAATTTTAAAATGCGGGAAGCGCGTACTACTAACAACAAGATTTAGCTTTCCAGCAAAATCGATTAGCCTGAGTTAGTTTTCGGAAGTTTTGTGGAAATCACCGAAAACGGTTTTCACGTCACGTCTAGTGCTCTGGTCATAGGTTTCTTCGAGGAGCTCGTAGAGACAATCTTTGGAGTTCTCGTCTTTATTTTCTGTGGGGGCGTGGGCACATATTATGTTAATATTGGCGAATTAGGGCTTAAGCGGATCTTTATTATACGCTCATTTACTGGATTGTGACTGATAACATTATTCCTGAGTCAACCTTTAACGACAAATCGCTACCCTAATAAGCGTTGTTTCCATTGCCTATAGGAGACGCTTTAGTAGATGTCACAGTTTTTCATCTTCTTCATGCCCGGACCATTCCATCACACTTCTTGGTTGTTGAATCGTTGATATACACTCCCAACCACTAGGATGAGGCCACAAATTTTGCAATCGACTTTCGCTTTTTATAACTGGTGGAAGTTTTGTACCCGGAACAGTTTATTACCAGTTAATAGATACGTATTTTCCCAAAACAAATTCATAAAATTTAAGGGTTAATTCGAAATGACCGTTGGAATTTCCCAAGATCAATTAATGAACTACTGAAAATAGGTATAAAAATATGCTCCACTAGGATGAAGCCACATGCAAAATTTTAGAAAAAACAAAAAAATGATTGAAATATTTACACTTTATGGTTTTTTTAAATAATCATAATCATATGAACTTTACGAGATAGCCATGGCCAAAAGTTTTCAATAATGTTTAAGTCCGGTGAATATGGCGGCCATGACAAAAATTCCACGTCTTCTGATTGAATCCAGCTTCTGACAACCCTGCTAGTGTGGATTGGGGCATTGTCTTGTTGAAAAATCCAAGTCAGAGGTCCAAAAATGTTTTTCATTTTTGGAAATGATCGTTCCAGCAAGCATTTGTAGATATTTCCGTTCATTGTTGTGGACAAAAACTCCAATTCGATCGTGCCATAGTAGGTAAAAGCTCCCCACACCATTACACCTGATGTACGGCTATGATGTCTTGCCAAAATAAGCTCATGCTTTCTTATATCATGGAAATAAAAGTTGTAACCATCAAGACCATCAAGGTTAAACTTTTTTTCATCCGAAAAGGCAACGCGTTTCCATTCACTGCTCCAAGCAACATGCTGTCTTGCAAACTTCATACGATGCTCCTTGTGTACTGGCTTCAAAACAGGTTTCTTTTTTAGTTTCTTCCTTTGAATAGTATCACTTTTTTGTATTATTCTTCGAACCGTTGTTATGCTGGCTGAAACTCCGCTTTTGGGCCTTATCATAGTGGCTGGTAGAGAGAGTTTGAGGCAAGTCGTAGAATTAACCGATTTTCTCTTGGAGTTGTGGCTCTTCCCGTGAGTCCTTTTTGATTTTTGCTATTGTTTTGTGGATCAGCAAGATAATTGTTTACAAACTGTTTTGCTCCTGTTAAGTCTCCTTGCTATTTCACGGCCTGAGAGTTCTGTTTCCTTGAAAGCACCTATTTTTGCTCTTTCTGTCGCTGTCAAAGTCTTTCTGGAACCCATGTGTGCTTCAAACTAGATAAAACGGTTATTTTCTTAGATATTCTATACAGGAATTCACACACGCGCACTCCTCCACGAAAATATTTGCACTGGCGTCATCCTAGTGGAGCACATTTTTATACCTATTTTCAGTAGTTCATTAATTGATCTTGGGAAATTCCAACGGTCGTTTCGAATAAACCCTTAAATTTTATGAAATTGTTTTGGGAAAATACGTATCTATTAACTGGTAATAAATTTTTCCGAGTACAAAACTTCCACCAGTTATAAAAAGCGAAAATCGATTGCAAAATGTGTGGCCTCATCCTAGTGGTTGGCAGTGTATCTGCTTGGAACAGTCTAGAACCTCCGCTGGTTTTTCAGGTTCACTTAGTCCTTTAGGGGATCTTACGATCCACTTGCAAGCCCGGAGTCATTTGTTTGTTCTTCATTAGCTGGAGTCGTCAACGGTGAAGTCATTATTGTTATACACAGCTGTTGGTAATTTCATAACCTGTTACTGTTTACCTCGTTGGGTAGTTAGCCCCACGTACAGCCACCAACCTTTCGGATATCACCGTCGACACAAAGGGCATATCCGGTGCCAGTACCACGCCATTCTTTAATAATATTCGTCATAGAAAAAAGGAATAAATAAAATGTTTAAGACCTTATATCCAATGAATAGAGCCTAGCCTAATTAAATCTTATCTAATCTATTGAGCTGTCACAAGAAACTTTTCTTTGATTCCAAATAAGTATTTCTTTAAGGATACAAACATAACTTAAGGTAATTACCATTGCATCGAGGATAGAGTCAGTCATTGGAAGCTTGTGAAATTACGAATATGAAATGGCAGAGTTAAAAACAATTTTCTTTCGTTACAAAAAGCAGTTTTTAAAGAAAAGATCTCGTGAAGCCTTTTAAACATTTCCCGGTTGTCTTTAAATTGAATAGCTCTGTGGAGTAAAATCTGCCACTCTTAAGTAAACGTCACTGCCGTTCGAAAAAAACTGACTGCCAGAGCCATGCACATGTGGAAAATTCAGTACCATTCCCAAAAAAGTGGTAATCAAAAATCGATTTCTTTTAACAAACGAGCACCATCAACAGCTTCACATGATTCCAGTCAACCGTAAATGCTTGTATAAATGCTGACACATACTCCAACGTCGAACGTCCAACTTCGATAAGCCTCCAACAAATCAAAAACAAAACCCAAACCTGGACATTTTGTGAAAATTCCACAAAAATATTTGTTTGCAGTTAACTGTTTTCCGCACAGACAGCGTAGCCACCAAATAAACCTACCAAACGATTGTAAAACAACAAAGGGTCGTCATGTCACAAGTCACACAACCAAACTTAAAGTCCTTTTAAAACGTAAAACCCAAATCCTCTCGCAAATAAATAAAAGAAAGGGTTGAAACTTGAAAATCATTCACATCACACCATGAGTTTACATTACTAATAGTGAAAGGCTTTTGATTTAATGAATTCATTTGAAACAATTTCTCAAAATAGCTGCCATGACCCTTTCAAACAAGAAAAAAAACGTAAAGGGTTACGATATGATCAAAGAGGCTGTACATAAAATTTACGGATCACAAATCAGATGCCCCGAAATGAAATGGGACGTAACACTACAGTACTGTTTATTTCATAGGAAATTGTATCATTAAATTTAATGTTTCGGTTGATTTGCAACAATTTTTGAACGATGAGGCGTTGAGTCCAAACTTTCGAGCAATAAATAATATTTGAGATGCAAGAATTGCCTACAGGCTACAGGGCTGAGAGCTTGAATTTTGAAGAAACTTTTTTTTATGACTTTTATGATTGTTTGGCCTTTAATGTGGCGTTTTATGGTTGAATAATATGCTGAATGTTGTGCCAATTATTTTAATGGTAGACAAGAAAAGTGAAACAATAATAAATTTATATGACGGAATATTGCAGCTGCACAGAAGGCATTTTGCACCGAAAAGTGATAAAAACTCTTGTCGTCAATCACTCATTTGGAGCTTGAAGACAACTTTAAGTTCAAACCGTAAGAGGCTTTTTCTCGGCAATTCTTATTTTATTTTTTTGTTTTGCAATTATATTTCAAAGCCAATGTCTTTTTAAGTAAAGATGTAGCTGCCGTAAAGCTCGGGAGTGTGTAAAGGAAATATTATAGCCGATCTAAAAATGAACTACGTCAAAACTAAAAGTTTCGCCCAACTCGATTTTGCTTCCTCCAAGTAATAAAATTACAGACAAAAAAACCAAGAAAAAATTTACAAAGACATAAAATATAAAAAGGTGAAAAACAAAAAAAAAAATACCTGAGTTGGTGGAGTTTACACAAACTATGTGCAAGTTCAACGAACTTTCTCAAACTTTAACATATGGTCTTTTATTTTGGTATCCTGATTTGTTATCGTCACGTTAGTCAAAGTATGATGGGATATTATTTGTTCGATATCCCTAATGCCTTTTGGACAGTTACTGGTTGTGATTGTGATAACATCTAGGGACTTGGGAGAGCTTAATTTGGGTTTAACTGAGTCAAGTGCACAAAAGTTCATTTTGCAAGTCTTAGGTTTTTTAAATGGGCATCTTCAAAGCAGACAAAGATTTTTTTATCTGTCGTCGGTCATCTATCATAAGCTATCTGTCATTTTTCATAAGTGATCTGTCAGCTGTCATTTGTCATCTCTCATCTCTCATCTGTCATCTGTCATCTGTCATCTGTCATCTGTCATCTGTCATCTGTCATCCGTCATCTGTCATCTGTCATCTGTCATCTGTCATCTGTCATCTGTCATCTGTCATCTGTCATCTGTCATCTGTCATCTGTCATCTGTCATCTGTCATCTGTCATCTGTCATCTGTCATCTGTCATCTGTCATCTGTCATCTGTCATCTGCTATCTGCTATCTGCCATCTGTCAACTGTCAACTGTCATCTGTCATCTGTCATCTGTCATCTGTCATCTGTCATCTGTCATTTGTCATTTGCCATCTGTCATCTGTCATCTGTCATCTGTCATCTGTCATCTGTCATCTGTCATCTGTCATCTGTCATCTGTCATCTGTCATCTGTCATCTGTCATCTGTCATTTGTCATTTGTCATTTGTCATTTGTCATTTGTCATCTGTCATCTGTCATCTGTCATCTGTCATCTGTCATCTGTCATCTGTCATCTGTCATCTGTCATCTGTCATCTGTCATCTGTCATCTGTCATCTGTCATCTGTCATCTGTCATCTGTCATCTGTCATCTGTCATCTGTCATCTGTCATCTGTCATCTGTCATCTGTCATCTGTCATCTGTCATCTGTCATCTGTCATCTGTCATCTGTCATCTGTCATCTGTCATCTGTCATCTGTCATCTGTCATCTGTCATCTGTCATCTGTCATCTGTCATCTGTCATTTTGTTTTGCTTTACACACAATTTGTTTTTATTTGCGATGTTGCCGCAGTAATTGAAGACTGCTGTGCTCAAGGCAATGAACACCTTCACTATGTACGGGCTGAAGGGCACTGCGATTTTAATGGGAACAAAACAGCGGATATACAGGCCCAAATCTAGTCAGACAAATACATATGTACTTCTTAGCTAACGAATCTACCACAAAAACAAGAAGAGAGCTCACCATCTTTGGTCATCAAGGAAAACAGTAATTTTACTTTAGCAATAGTCAAACTCCTCCTGCTCGCTGGACATAAGAACATCTGGGGTCAAATTGACGCCTTAACACGTACCTGAACTGAAGGGTGCCTTTTCAGACGTGTAGTTTTCAAACCAGCAATACTTTCGACAGCTGTAACTTGATGTATGCTCAGTTTGGTTTACCATTTCATCATAAAAAAAATTCAGGCCGCACGATCACTGGGGCCTGCCCACGTTCAGTAAATTGGCTCGAAACGAAATCGCTGTTAACGCCGATTTTTACACAATCTTGAGTCTTAAACCTGTGAGTTACTTCCAAGAACGGCCGATTCAACATTGCTGGACTATTTTTGTCTGGTTATGTGAAGTCGCTTGTCGACGTAGATAACCCCTATAAGAATGACATATTGGAAGAAAATATTCGACGTGATATACATCACCAAATGCTGGAAAAAAGTGGTCGAAAATTGGGCCTCTCGGCTGGAATTTATTCCAGAATGCCACGGTGGCTACTTGCGCGAAATCATTCCTAAAACATATTGGCAAACCCTTGTCTTAAAGAGCTAAGTTCTTTACCATAACATTAGATTGATTATATGCGTTTTATTTCTACTTGAAAACCACACGTCTCAAAACACACACTTTGCAATAAGTCACTGAAAAAATTTAAGGTATAATAAGAGTGTATGAGTAACTGGAAATCATTACTCCTGTTAAAAAGACTTGTTTTCTAATTTCTAATTAAATCAGCTATTAGTCTCAAACCATTCGTTTGTTCAAAACATATCACGGAAACGTCAGGAATATGATATCAATTTTCTTAAAAATACGGTATTGTTTATTGTGCTTTTCATTTTTGTTTTAAAAATCAGGACACTCCATAAGAAAATAGTAAATTCTTTTATTATTTTTCTGTTTTTCAATAGGCATCGTTTATGGTTTCTGCTGCCCTTGTCAAAAAAATTTGTAAATTTATTTGTTAATTATTTGAATAAATTAATGAAAATAAATAATTGATATCAATTTATACTGAGTTTCGTGTCCAACTTTACATCTTTTCGAACTTGTTTAGTGGCTACGCTAAAAGCTCATTAATCAAACATCAATCATCTTAGCTGTTCCAGGCGGAAGTATCCTTTTGCATCTCAAATACTTCCTTTCAAATTAATTTTTCATAAACCTTTGTTAATCCAGCCGCAAGAAATTGTAGGTATGTTACCCACTCCCCTTGACTTCAAGGATAGTAAACTAATACCACGAAGGTCTGAAACACCTTTATTAACTTTGATATATTTATTACACTTCAAGTAAGAATAATATCAATCATCGTGGCACAAGGAAACGCTTTTTCTTACTTCTTCATTATTCATGAAACTTTCCCACAAGTAATATTCGACGAAATGACACTCTAACGAAAGGTACTTCATTCCTGTCAGTATGGGATATGTGATAAGCTCTTTTTCTCAACTCACCCACAACGCAAAATTGCTTCAATGTCGTACATAATGATATTGTAACACAGCTATTTTTTGCCACACACCTTATTGTGAATTGATTGCTAACACGAGATGTAATTAAATAAATTGTTTCATAAAAAGAAATTTGCATAAAATATTTTTTTAACTCACATTTGCAAAGTTTCACAAAAATTGCATGAATCTCTTAATTGAAAACAAGGTGTGAGTGACTTGAGACCCTCTTCTTAAATTTTTGGTCAAACAAATACTTTGATTAGTGGTAAGCTAACGTTGCTTATGCTTAAGCTCATTGAGGTCAGGACTTAAATTAAACTTTACTCTTTACACCCATCTCTTTACTGGCTCACCCCATATAGTGTTTTTTTTTTCTCAACCCATAGGTTATTTTGAAACTGATAGCAGTTTTCCGCTCGAAATTTTGATAGAAAGTCAATATCATACCACCGATGAAAGAACTGAATAGCTTTACCAAGGGTGATTTATTTACCAGTGTGAGGAGTACAAGTGTGGGCTTCCGTGGGCTTTTTTCTACTTGCGATTAAAGGTACCTACAATAATAGAAGTTTTGCAATAAGGCGGAAGAATTTTTTTGAAATAACAATTAAACATGACTTTACGATGATAGAGAATACGAAAAAAGTGAGTCCTGCAATTCTATCTGTCTGTATGTTTGTCCATTTACGGATCTACAGCCTGAACCACTTGACCGATTTCTTTCAAAATTTGCAGAAAGGATCTGTGGACAACCTTTACAGAGCAGGTTTTGGAATTGGGTCTCTAGGTTTTGAAATAACGGTATACCTACCACACAATCTACATCGAAAAGACTCTAACGATTTCCATAAAATTTTATGTGAAAGATTTAAGAGAACTTTTTAAAAAAAGTAAAAGTCGGTTTGGAAAAAAACGGTAATATGGGTTAGTAGCTGACACAATTTTGAAGAAATTTTTTATTTCAAAAGACCTTCATTTTTTAAGAAAGTTTTTGTATCGACATTTGAAAACTTTTGTTTTTGATACTTTCATTTTGTTTTATATTTTGAATTTTTTCAAAACCATATTATTGTTTTTTTTTTTTTTCAAATCTTTAGTCAAAACATATTCTCGTAAGATGTTAAAAGTCGCATACTTGATTATTTCAAAACGTGTTTTTAAGAAAAGTAAAAAATAAAAAAAAAAATAGTGCGTGGAGTCCTTCCGCGCGGAAGAAGGGAAACTTATACCGAATCTCACTACAATTAAATCGTCTGGCTGAATGACGCGGAATTGATTTAAACAACTGTTATATCAACAAATTGCGAGCAGTGCCGAAAAGTATGCAATCGATAATCCGCGTTAAACGTTTGGAAGTCGCATAAGAAGTTTTACTCCAACTTTCAGCGTTTATATGTATTAGCAACTGCGAAAAATGACGTTTTATACTTTCGCTGAAAACCATTGGAATAATGAGTTCTATATATTTTTTTTTTATAAACTATATGTGTGATTTAATTCAATTCATAATGTATGTTTAGTTGGCAATCCTATACCATCAAATATACTGTGAAGCACGAATACTGAGAACTCGTACTCAGTCTTTAGATATTGATATTGTACTCAGCACACAATCGCAAGTTCGTGCAACTCAGTAGTGGCCATTTCTGCATTCTGCATAGGAAATATAGAATACTTATTGTAATCCGTGAGCTACAGGCCGAAACCCTTAGCGAGCTCTTGGACAATTGTAGTGACGGAATGCGCTATTGCGAAGTCAGCAGCGAACTTGACCGATGACGTTGTATTCCATAACTAATGGGAATATGCTTTCCTACTATTTGGACCATTTGATCAATTTACTACATTTTCAAAATCAAACTTGCATTTGCCCCACCCTTTAATCAGTAAATTGAAATTGGGGCTTTGTTTCTGATATCAGAAGGGCTAGCAAACTAACTTAGATGTGTTCCTCTCTTTCTATTTTCTTCGAGAGATAGACTGGGGGTACTGGACCTGTGAAGAAGTCCGTGAGGAAGTCAATGTCACTATTGTCAAGCTAAAAAATTCTTTAAAATGCCTTTGTGATTGGTTGATGAATAACTTTGACAGGAGATGTTACGGAGTGGTGTTCTAGATGTGGATCATATTTTGCCGTTCCCATATAGTCTGCTCATATTACATACACTAAAACACATCAATTTCAATATCGAACGACCATTTAATGACGGTGGTCAAAATAACTATCGATAGCCAAAATAAGTTTTTAACAGTTAGCTAGCGTACGTACAAATGAGATTGCTCGAAGCTTCGTGCTACTAGTCTCTGAGATCCAAAAAAAAAAAAGATTTCCTTTTCGTTTTCTAGAAGTTCAAAACAATGGCAAATGACTAGCTATTTTAAGGTAAAAAATTCTGTAGCACAAGTATTAACACACCAGTTGCACAAAAGAGCAAGAGATTAATTTTGATCTTTGTTTAGGAATACATAGTAAGAGAATCAGAAAACACAGAGTCTGGCGTTGGTACACTTGTCTATCTATCTTGTTTTAAAACTTTATCCAAAGTAGAAGTTGTCCCTATAGGTTGAACTTTTTTTTTAGCCCGGATTAAAACGTAAAAAAGGGTTAAAAATTACATGAGGTGTCATAGGACACCTTTTAAGAAAGATTGAAGTTCCTTAACATAAACTTCCAACAGCGGAGAATTGTTTCTCAATTGTGTTTTTGAATTGAAACTTTTTTGCCCGCGATGAGTTTCGAAGATGGATAAGGAGGCCAAGGACGCGTCAAAAAACAATGTTAAGTACGGAGGGTAAACAGTTAATATCTTTCAACACCAATTCTTTCGCAGAGTTAGTTCACGTTTGTCGCAAGGTGGTGAAGTTCATAAATAATAAAATAAGAATATAGAAGGGTGCAAAGAAGTGGCAATGAACAACAAATGGAATAGAATTCTATTCACTGTTTTTTTTTTTTGTAGTGTTGAAACTCGTAAGAAATTAGACTGAGATCGGAAGTAGAAGAAGTTAAGTTAACTGAAGTTAAGTTAAGTTAACTTTATTGAGGCATTCCTGTCAGTATGGGATATGTGATAAGCTCTTTTTCTCACCTCACCCACAACGCAAAATTGCTTCAATGTCGTACATAATGATATTGGAACACAGCTTTTTTTTTGCCACACACCTTATTGTGAATTGATTGCAAACACGAGATGTAATTAAAGAAATTGTTTCATAAAAAGAAATTGCATAAAATATTTTTTTAACTCACATTTGCAAAGTTTCACAAAAATTGCATGAATCTCTTAATTGAAAACAAGGTATGAGTGACTTGAGACCCTCTTCTTAAATTTTTGAATGCATTGCTGTCCTAAGGTTACACTCCTTGGTCAAACAAATACTTTGATTAGTGGTAAGCTAACGTTGCTTATGCTTTAGCTCATTGAGGTCAGGACTTAAATTAAACTTTACTCTTTACACCCATCTCTTTACTGGCTCACCCCATCTAGTGTTTTTTTCTTTCTCAGCCGACAGAGATCGGAAGTAGAAGAAGTTAAGTTAACTGAAGTTAAGTTAAGTTAACTTTATTGAGGCATATTTCACAAGTTCATTTCATTGTTATTTAAATGCTTAATTTAACATTTGGTTGACTTAATGATATGTCTAACTTTATCTAAATTCCTTAAATATTCAAGTAAATATTGATCAAGACTCAATATTATAATATGATAATAGTTAAACTATATGTGTGCACTGTTCTGCTCTTTTTTGGCATTCTTAACTTAATGACTAGATCTTAAAACTAAACTACTACTAATACATAAAAATTAAAACTAAACGAAATCAGGGTTTAGCGGGATCTATAGTATGTAGATAGTCTACAAACATACACTCGTTACAGCTGCTTAAAAAATCCTTACTTTTTCATAAACATACTTTATAAAAAAAAGGAGATCTTTAGCAGTCTGTATTGAAACAAAGGCTTATGTTCTCAATCAAATTGCATGATTACTAATCATCAATATCATGCCCTATAATTTAAGGGCGATGCTTTTTCATAAAACGGGGCTAACATTGCGTCGCTTGCATCTGGTCTTAAAAGGGATACTGACCCCTCATTAATTAAATTAAATGGTGACAAATAATAGTGGTCACCCACTCCGTCTTCGATATTAGAATCCATTAATGACCTCATTAGTGGGTTCTGGTGGAAACTTATTCGTTCCATCTTTTTCAAAGGAAGCTCTATTTGATATTTCATTAGAGGTGTAAGCTTAGTTGCGTCATATATTGCTTTGTTAGGGAACCATCTTTTATCAGACCTTCTAAACATTCCCCAACAAAACCTTAGAATTTTTCTTTCGAAAACCTCCATTTCTTTTGCTACCGTTGGTGATATGGTGAACCATGTGCAGAAACCATAAGTCAAAATGGGCCTAATAAGAGTCTTGTATATTAGAACTTTTGTTTTTCCTAACATTACTCTAGAATTAATTAATTGTTTTAGAGTTCCGGTAACCATTTTTGCTCTATTGAGAACGGTCCGTCCATGCTTGTTTTGATTCCAAACCTGTTGTTGAAGTTTATTCCGAGATTTCCGAGCGTAGTGGGATAGAAAAATTATTTAATTTTAAGGAAAGAGACTTGCTCTCCCTAACCGCAAGATAGTGCCCTTTACTACTTGCGTTTCTAAATCATGTCAACCCACATTTTTTGGTGTTGATTTTAAGTCTCCACTTTTTAAAATAATTTTCCACAAGTGGGAGTGTTTGTTTCATTTTGTTGAGCGCCAACAGTGCCGTATATCACTTGCCAATACCAGAGTGTCATCTGCACAGTGTAGTGATCCTGGTTCATTCGATGTAGGGTACGAGAGCGGAAAGTCTTGTAAGTATATATTAAACAAGAATGGGCCCAGTATCGATCCTTGAGGAACGCCCGAGTTCACCGGAAAATAATTCGTATTGTCAGTTCCAATGAAAATTGAGGAAAATCTGTTTGAGAGAAAACTCTCAATCATTTTGATGAGCCAGTTCGGAAGGCCCGAGTCGTATCATTTTAAATAATAGGCCATTATGCCAAATCGAATCAAAAGCCTTTTCGAGGTCGATGTTTAAGGTCACCTTGCATATTCCGTTTCTTAAATTTTGAATAACTTTATTCTGAAATAGTAGTAGGGCATGTTCTGTGCAGTTTCCTTTTTTAAACCCGAACTGGTTGTTTGGAATGATGCCTGCATCTTCACAAAAATTATTTAAAGGATTTGCCAAATAACTTTCCAATATTGGACAGTAACGATATAGGACGGAAGTAAATAAATTCTCCAGCAGCCTTCTTTTTTGCTATTGGCAAAATCTTAGCTTTCTTCCAAATCGCTGGAAAGTAACAATTGTTTATGCAATGGTTGAATATTGCTGACAATAATCTATTCAATGTATACGGACATTTTCTTAATAAATAATTTGATATTTAATCAACTCCAGAAGATTTTTTATTATTGAGCGAGATTCTCAACATATTTACACTTTCAGATGACGTGAAAGGAGTAGTTCCTGGATCCCTAGCATTATTTGAGGGGGAGAAGGTAGTCAGTCTTTCGAGCTGATGGTTTTCTTTGAAAGAGTTGACTGTAGATAGAACTTCATTTTCAAAGTTCTGATCATCAATAGACATTCTTTCAGAGTAATCTGCAGAATAGATGTCTTTAAATGCATTTAATTTAGATTAAGCATCATGAAGCTCTTGGTCATTATAGAGAAGCATATCTTTCGAGATATCTGTTCCGAAAAACTTACGTCCAGGTTTTTTGTCTATCTCTCTAAAGGCCTGGGGGGAAGGTTTAATTTTTTCCAATCTAGATTTAAATGCATTATTTAGGTCTAAATTAATATTTTCTCTTATAATTTTGCTGATGCACTGTATTTTGGCGTGAAGATCACGGTATTGTGGCTCAACTCTATTTAGATAACGATGGTAGATTCTTTTAAGTTGCACAAGCCAGATTTTTCGTAAGTCTATCAACTTTTGGGTCAGATCCGAAATAGAGTGATACTTGTGGTCTGTAATATTACAGATTTTTGAGTGGCACTCTACTTTTATGATTATACTATCGTTAAGTTGCAATATAAGGTTATTAATTTCCGAGTTTGATATGTTTCGTACTTCTGGGATAGCCAACGTTGAGAGGGCGCTATGAAGGTCATACCGACCACTTCGGAGTTCTTTTAGAAGTGACTGTCGACGGTTTTTCACCATTTCTAATGCCTCCACCTACGTATCGGAGTTTTAAGAATACAAGCTGGGAAGTAGAAGAAGTACTGATGGAATATGAATTCAATTATGGGTAGTGCAAGAAAAAAGTTGTGAAGATGCTTCCATTCGTAGTACTTGAGGAGTGCGCTACCTGCACGGTCTTGTAGTGACTCTTGATGTAAGCGTATGGAAGGGACAAGGACTGTTCACGACAATATGGGTTTGTTTGGAGTCAATCTCAGGCAAGGTCGTTACCTCTTTCGACGGCATAATGGATGACTTCGGGTGGGTGTTTTATGATACTTTGCTTTATTTGATCAGCAGTTTTCTTAATATAAAGTACAATGGGAATCCAGGAATCAGCATTCCATTCGATGAACAATTAATTTTGATGAAGTCAGAGATGTTGTAAAAAGCGAGACTTCACCAGCGCGCACTCCAGCATCAAACTACATTCCAACCAACGAAATACAATCTTTCAGTTTGAGGAAAAGTAAAGAACGTCGAAACTGGGTTGAAACAGAATATGACTGCTGTATTCCACGACTGTTTTAGGTCTACAAATATTTTTTGTGTGCAATAGTAAACATAATATGCAGCAACACAAAAAAAAAGCATTCAAGGCATTTCCAAAGATGTATCCAAAGAAATTATTCTGCTTAAATTCAAATTTTATGACATTCCTTGAATATTTGTTTTGAAGTAGAATTTTCAAAAAACAAACTCAATACAAAAGGCAAACTACATATTAATCACAAAATGAGAAATTGCTTAAACTTATGGGCAGAGCACAATGAGCCCATCTTTCGTTAGACTTTGATGGATATTCCATAAGCGGAGTTCACACTGTACAATTAGTTGGACAGACTTTTGTTTAAACGACCAATGTTGGATAACCGACCAATTATCTAACTTGATGGATGGTTTTCAAATATCTTTGAAAATTTTGAAGTTGGTGTTGGAGGAATATATGTCATAATATTGGACGACGAGTCTGATAATTCTGAACACCAACTACATCCGACCATCCAACATCCATCAAACGAAGTCTGTGCAACTAATTGTACAGTGCTTAAACTCAGCTTTCCGTAGGATTTCTTTTATTTGTGTTTGTAATGGGATTTAATTTTGACTGAATTTTAGATTTTTTATGTAGTTTTTGTTTAGAAAATGCGTCCCATAAGCGGAGTTCACACTGTACCATTAGTTGGACAGACTTCGTTTGATGGATGTTGGATAGTCGGATGTAGTTTGCGTTCAGAATGTTCAGGCTTATCGCCCAACATTGTGGCATATACTTCTCAGCTCCGTACAAATTCAAAATTTTCAAAAATATTCGAAAACCATCCAACAAGATGGACAAGCGGTCGTCACATATCCTACATTGATCGTTCAAGCCAAAGTCTGTCCAACTAATCGTACAGTGTAAGCTCCGCTGTAGGGAACTCCGCTCCAAAAATTAAAGCAAAAAAATTACTTACTTATGAAAACTACAACTATTATAAGTTTAAAAGTAGCTACAGTTTTTTTAAAACTACAACATTTAACCAATTGTAAAAAACAAACAAAAATTGTTCATTAAATATCAACGATGATAAATTTTAATTTTACTCGCTTGCCACACAATGAATTATGCAGAAAAATTGCAGTGTAAACGGAAACCGTCCGCTTTATTAGGAGATGAGTTCTTTCTTTAAGTTCCGCAAGATTGCAAAAATTTCACACTGTGCGACGAGAGGTTTTTTGACGTCACTTTACTTGCTTTTACCTTTATTATTAATCAATGAGTCGAATATAAATTTTTCACTTTAATTTTGCACAAAGCCATTAGCAATGCAGCAAGTACTTCATTGCTTCTTAGTCCCAACGCTTTTGCTTGAAACATCTACTGCTACTTAACATATTTTTCCCTTCTCTTTTGCTCCTTACTTTCTCCAAGTAAGAACTCAGACTAAGACAACAACTTCATCTCACACTTGTGCAAAAGTAAAAATTATTCAAAAAACCGAATAGACTTCATCATACAATATGCATATACAAAGTCTATTTTAATTCTGTTAAATCATTCAGCGTTATGTTCTATTTCCGCTTCCTTCTTCTTGTTAATTTGTTTGCCAGAGATGTATGCTAATGAAATTCAGTCACTGCAGCATTCAGGATGGTGATGGAAATGATTCAAAGACTTTCCAATTTATAAATATTCAAACCGAGTTCCCGTTACTATTAAGTAAATGAAAAGTTCACCCTACCGACAAAAATCTGAAGCCTGAGTCCTCGAATTCATTTCAAATAGTTGCTATTCACCTCAACTTTGATTTACCCTTTTTTTTCTATAATGGAGTTATATGCTGTCATGTGACATTATACCATAAACCGTAACTTGTACATATCTCCATCATAACTTTGCCATAAACAAGAAGCATTCCACCCCATCCAAAACATTCACATGAACTTTAAGGATATCTGACTGACAGGCTTAGCTAATAAAAGTATCACAATGCCGTTGTGTTTTCTTATTTCTTTTCTCTCTATTCATCTTTTTTTTGTGCAAAAGTATCTCAATCATTTGCAACAAAAGAAGTTCCAACGAAATGTTACATTTATCTTATGTGATTTGTGTGTGCACTCATACATGCTCTAGTTTCAATTTGTCAAGCAATGTTGGGGCTTTTACCAAAAGAATATAATGCCGTCTGCAATGATAGAATCTGCCATGAAAGAGTTTCTTTTAATAAAATATTTGTTTTTGTGTTGTGATTTTTTTTTTATTATTATTTTATGATTGTTTCGTGTTTCTGATTTTTTTTGTATTCTTTTTTGAGATGATCCTTTTGATGAAGGAGCCATTCAGTCAAGTTGATTTATGAGTGTCTCGAGAGATAAATTATTATTTTGTCGCATTGTGAGGGCCTTTTATTCATTCCAAGATAAGTAAGACTTAATTGACTGCGTCTGTGAAAGAAAAAAAAATATTTAAGAGCCTTCAAGTGTCCTGAGGGTTAAGATAAGGTTATCCGTATATTGTCATTATTTTTCGATTAATAAAGGACATTCGGCGGGATAAGTGAAAACGAAATGACAACTACATTTCAATAATTGATACCCTTTTTTAACTCAACGCACAGTGGTTATTATCCAACGCCGCTTTTCCTTAGCTGTTCTGAATGTGATCTGATGGATTTTTAAGCCGATTTTTTCTCAAGGCTTAATCTTATTCACTTGAATACAATTGAATTTCGAAATCGAAATCCAAAAATAGAAATTTCAACTGAACCAAAATATTTATAATTTACACTCTTGCTTTTGTTAGCAGAAGTGTCTTTTTGTACCCACGGTGTATGTCGTGTTAGGTTGTGTAACACGTCCTCAATCGAGTCATTAATGGAATGGGGAAAAATAAGTCTTGCAACTCATGTTGTCTAACGAAATCACTCAGTCATTTCTGATGAAAAAGGCTTCCATGTGGCCAATCCAAAATAAGGTTATTGCAATCGATTGGTGTTGATAGGATTCGTGTGGACTTTCGGCTGTTTTGTCACTCAAACGCCAGCATAGGCCTTATTTTTCAATCACTCAACTTGAAATATAAGCGATCATCTTAGACTTCACGCGTGAACTCTGACAACACCATGAGATTTTCTACTCAAACGACGGCAATGAGCTCATTTTAGATGGACCAATGTGAAGTCCTTTTAATTTGAAATGACTCAGTGATATCGTTTTGCAAAGGCCAAAGCGCGCTACGCAATAATGCTTCCCACTCAAATGACATAAATAAGCTCGCTTAAGATTGACCAATAACAAGCGCACTTATGATTTCACTACAAACGACTGAGTGGCTTCGTTTTGAACGAATCAACACGAGTTTCACGAATCTCTTGAAACCATTGAATTGAACATGAACTACACGACCCTCTTTTTCCTCTCAAAAGACACGTGTAGGCTCTTGTTTAGTGCATACAGACAAGGCCTTATTAAAATGCAACACGTGAATGAAGTTTGTGGTTTTGACTCTAATCAAAAACTTCATCGAAGCAACAGCTTTTTTGTTTTCATAAAAGATTCTGGAAATACGCCTGAGGTAAGCCCAAAAGAAATGATTATAACTTTAATTCCTAGCCAAACTTGTAACGTCATATTCCAGAAGTGTAACTTCTTTCAATTAAACCGTTTACCAACGAGTCCTTCCATCTAGTTTGGCATTTCTCCAATCTTTCAACGCCGCATTTTTTTAATTCGGCCCAGAGATGGATGCGTACTAAATGGATGAAAAAAAAAAATACATAATATTTGGTAGTATCATGATATGAAAATTTTTATTTTCAATTTTAAATAAGCCGTCTTTTTAATTTGGTGGCTACTATTCTATAGGTAGTACATGCGCCTCACGTATAATGAAAACGTGTCTGCTGTAAGGTGGGAGGTTCGAGTCCCAGAAACATTGAGGAAAAATTTTACTGTACTCTCTACTGGCTTGAAAAACAAAGCTCGGTTAGAGTGACGCTGTTTGGAACTTACTTGTGACCGTCTTCGCTAAATCCAATACCACATTTCGCCATAATGTCGCTTTCGATATAGTGCCAAATCATTCAACCACTGCTATAATGGGGGCGAGTATACTAACTAAGCTGTCACCAAGTTCGGTGTACAAGATTAGCGGAAAAGCCAACCATCTGCAGACGTTTATTAGCTGCTACAGCCATCGCATCATATTGACTTGGGGAAATTCCTAATAAGTTCCATGGTAATTAGAGACTCAAAAATTGAATTCGATGACATGACCCAGCTGAAATACGTTTTGTGCGTTGGAGAGGGGTACTTTTCCAATTATCGGGGTGTCTTCGATACTAAGTGACTGAAAAGACACAAAAACGAAACTGCCACAGCAACTACGGAAGAAAGACGCCAACCAGCTAGTTCCAAAGGACTCCTACTTTAAAATATTGTAGGGGGCCGGAGAATCGTTACAACCTTTCGAAAAGGCGGTCGTATAGTAATCTGTTCCGAAAGATGCTGCTGGTGATGGTTGTTCTGCGAATAAGCGATCTATCGCAGCAAATAATTGAGCATACGTGTCGGGTTGATGTGATCTACCCTGCACTGCCACGGCGTTGCTTGTGAATTTTTAGGTTAACGGCAGCGTTGCCAGAGAGGGCTTTCAAGATGCTAGCCGTGAATATGAATTTGCTTATTAGGGTAGAACGGCGAACCAACTTCTTTGAGTCGTTAAAAAACCAGCGGCCATGTTTAGCGAAACTAGGCAAAACCAGCAATACAAACTGGCGTAAAATAATTACATTGTTGTTATAAGGACCGCATAAACTCGACTTTTGCGGGTGGGGTTGCGATCTACATACGTAAAGGTATTGCTCGTAAAGTAATATATAGTGGTGAAGTACGCCGATTCCGGTTGCTGAAAGCGTCGTATTCATTCCTCTCCAACAGGGAAAGCGGAGGCCAGAGGGGACCCAGCTATTAAATTGGCTGGGGCTTCACCATAACGAGTGTAAAGTCGACCTGCTGGCTACTGACAGGCCATCATTTCCTTGAAGTGTCGCATATCTTGATCTCTTGGTTTTAGACTCAAGACTTAAACTAACCGACGACAATTCGCGACAGACGAAAAATTATTTAACGACGCGACGGTTGAGTACGACACTGACCACTATGAGCTTGCCGCAGTCATAATGCTTTCGAACGACCTTGTGGAACTAAAGGAGTACGTGCCGGCGCGGCGCACTCTTTCAACTACGCTTAGACTCTTTGGCCACCTGAAACTTAAGTAGGAAGCAGTTTGTATAGCACAATTGACAGGACAATTCCGAAATACGGCTCAACGAATAGCGACAATAGACGTCATGACTCTTGATACAATACATGCCGCTTCTAAAGTAGTATCAGATATTCAATGGAAGAAGCTAAAAAGCAGTGAACTTGTGCATGTCTGGGATAACTTGGAAAAGGCATTCGATACCGCTTGGTTGGACAGCTTTTTCTATAAGTTGATCAGAAATGGCATGAGTAAACCACTGCTATATATTTTTAATGACGTGCTTCATTGTAGAGCATTTGTTTTCAAAAAGAGTAATGTAACTTCTTCCAGAACTTTCAAAATTAAAAATGGTCTACATCAGGGAGTGGTGAACTCGCCTCTCTTTTTCAGCATTTACATCAGCGATTTAATTGGTTGTCTCAACCAAATGCCATGAAATATATGCTCTGGTACTTCACATGCCTTGTGGATATTGACTCATATTTATCTAGATACAAAAACTACACACCTAATGTAAAAGGATATGCTGAGTAAGAATTTACACAATCCCATCGATTGGCACTCGTTCTCCAGTTGTCGTGTGTCTTAAAATGTTCCAGTATCAAACTGAATTCAAGCCCAACCCCGATATAACTTATCTCGTTTTGAAAACTTTAACATCCGGATTGATCTTCTTCGTTTTCATTTTTCGGATTTAAGAGCATCGTGATCTCGAAGGGATCACAGCTCTCCCGCTTTTCTACTTTGCAACAATGGTCCGCCTGTCAAGGACGCCGTGTTGTCCTAAGAATGACTCGCTAAACCCCCCGGTCTTGGATTGTTCTATGTCTGAAGTCAACCAAAAGCAGATGTCATTGCACTTGTCAGTACCAGAAGTGTTTTGGTGTGCCATTATTATTGTTTCTTCGCGATCATATCTGAACCTGAACGTTGTATGATCTTGCCTTTTTGACGGTGTTCTGTGGATCTCTCCGTTCGACAATAACAACTGAACCGGTCGTGCTCTACATTTTACAAGATGGTGTTTTTGGTGTGAAGGCTTCCACATACAATTAAGCTTTGTTACTCCAGCTGTCAATCTGTCATATGGATCATTATGAGAGTGATTTGACGGCAACTGAAATGCTGGAGTAACAAAGCTTTATCATCTCATACTTGCCTAACATTTTGAACCGTAAGTGAGTGCTGGACGTGGACACACAACCTCGGTGTAAAGTCTCCCCTTCGGCGTGGGGGCATTTTTCAGACACGGAAAATGGCTCAGTTCTCTCGTCTCCTCATTCGCCATTCGCTTACTTGATGATTGAAGTCCTCATCACACGCTGCTACACTGTTGATCGTTGAACCCAGATTTTTAAGCTTTTCACACCAGGGCACATTTTCATTCAAATAAATGTCAGGAATATGCATGTCTGGCTCATAAAATGAGCTACACAAATACTTGCATTAGTAGGGTACCCACTACCTTCTACGACTTCTGTGTTAAGTTCTTCTTGCAGGGATGTACGATCCTCACTTAATAATGACTCCATTGTGATTCTTTTGCAAAGCATAGTTAATCTACTTCGGTGTTCTGTACTTCGTCTTCCAGCGGGTAGTCAAGGACTGTAATAAAGAGCAAAAGACTTAAGACGCTGCCTTGGTGTACACCTACTGTGTCTTGGAATTCTTCAGTGACACCAGCTCGACACCTAACTTTCGTTACAACTCCCTTCACACAAATCCTTGATCATCCGCCTAAGAAATCTAGGAAATCACCATATTTTCCAATTGGGTCTTTAAACTTTGGATTGCATCTGTCTTTGACTTACCCTGCATTGGTTATCAGATAGCTTCACTATTTTCAGCATTCGGCTACCCAATACTTGAAGTTGACTTAGGCAAAAGTAAGTAAGGGCTCAATCAATTTGGGAAACTTATACTATGTAAACTAGCTTCAGAATTTTGTTGGTAAATATCAACAGCGGCGTTTTACAACTGGTCACTTAAAAATTCAAAACGTACCCTAAATTGTGGTCCCTCGACTCAATTCGAAAGGAAAAATGTATCATGGTTTGGAATACCCTGCTAGTTTTTCTTGGCCTGAAACTCATCGACTGAAGCTAGTTTTGACTTCCTTGGGCACCTTCTTCAGGAACCTTTTCGTACCCATAGAGAAATAGTTGAGTAAGTTGGAAGATAAGTTGACATGGTATCAAGTCCACCTAAAGAAAGGTGTAAGCTCAGTAAGAAAACTTTGTCCTTTTCCATATGTTTTCCTGGAATACTTGTTAAGCCTTTCAAATCATTCCAGTCGATTTCATAGAATACCGCAAATACATTGAGTGTGAAACTCAAGTTCACGAAGTTTTCTCTTAACCCAAGGGCCAAGTCTTTCTATTTGTTGCAAAGATGCTTGAGTTTTTCTGTTTCCTATTTTTTTCTCTTTGTGCTGATTCAATCTAAAAGTTCAAAACAAAAAGTAGCCATAAAACCCTGCGAAAAAAACAGTTGGCACTTCATTGGAGTTGAATTTGTCTTCTTCTTTTTTTCCTTTAACATTGTTCAAAACTTTTTTGCTTAGCTACAGCACTTAAACAAGCTGCAAAGTGCATCCTGTTCAACTTTTTAAAGTATCATCACGAACTAGCTACATCTGTTTTTTCTCCTGTTCTTCAAGAAACTTTCACCAATACTTCTGTTTGTTTTGACAACAGTTTCCCGCTACTTGATCCTTTCATCGTCTTTCCTTCCCAAGGAGCTACTTCTTTGTCTGTGAGTCGATTACAATGTTTTTTATTGGTCGATAGAGCAACTAGAATCCTTTATTCTTTTTCCCAATCACAACCAAAGTAATTACATGGAAGAAAACACTTCAAAAAGTTCGCACACCACCCTAATTTAATTGACTTTTCCATTTAACACGTGGATTTTGTCACCTTTCGGTTCAAGCAAACATTATTTTCTTTTTTGTATTGTTGAAGGTGTTTGTAAAGGGACCTTGAACAAACCGTGATTGTCGTTTATACTCCCAACCTGAAAGTTATTAAACTAAATTTTGTTCTCATCTTCTACTGGGAATAACCCTTCCGAGTATGGATTTGTGATAGCAACGTTGTAGCCCCAATTGATAAAAAAAAGGACAGACAATTTTCCAGAAAATAACAATAAAAATTGGGTTCGCTTTGTGCACAGATGTCTCAGTTGACCGGACCGCAGGAACCATTAACCACCATTGTGTTGGAATGTTTCGGTCTAACGTTCCGATTTGTTTGCAATTTGTAAGCTAATAAAGGTGTTTTGCCCCGAAAAACATTGAATGGTAGGTAAATGAAAATATTTTGGTATAATAAACATATTAAGAGAAAAACGCTTTGACAAGGGTGTTTCTTTTGCCTTCTTTGTTCAAACGGACTTTTTGTGTCTAACTGAGTATGAGATTAGGTGGTTGATGTCTAAAGCCATTTTGTTCTCCAACAGATTTGACTGGGTGGACATTCGAGAAAGAGAGGGGATGAAAGTTTCATTGTTTAGTTTATTTCAGTTGACTTGCATACCAAGGTAGCCATTATTTCGTTCATGAAATTAAATTTAATAAATTTTTCTTAACTGGCTTAGATGGACTAAAAAATTCGTTTTATTGTGCCAACGATAGCGTGAGTGAGAAGAACTTTTTGGTTAGCAGCATAGGAATACTAAAATTCACACACTTTTGTGGGTGTGTTCATCTGGTTTTGCATTTGATTTGGAGTGAAAGTTGGCATAGTTTTGGACTTGGAATGTGTCTAATTTTCAGCTTCATTGATCGTGATGCTCCAGAGCTGGCATATCCAACCCCTAGCAAAACATTCATCATCAACGCTGATGCAAGCTCATGATGGCAAGGAGAAAGTGGTTACAACCAGGTTTTCTCGAAGCCCAAAAGAAACTACTGCGTGAGCAGAAGGGAACTGCTAGCTCTTATTTTGGCAACAAAGCACTTCCATAAGTACATCTATAGACAGAAATTCTTCTGTGGACATACCATGGTGCTCTGGACTGGCTGTTGAACTTCAAAAATCCAGAAGGTCAAGTCGCAAGGTGGATAGTAAGACTGGCTTATGACTATCAGATTCAACACCGCAGAGGAAAGCTGCACTCAAACGCTGACGCCTTATCCCGAAGACCTTGAAAAGTGGATTGCAAGCATTGTAGGCGGCAAGAAGACAAAGAAATCATTACCGCTCAGCGACTAAGAGCTGACTCCATATGCAGATGGATCAATGAGGAAGTGAAGACTGCTCAACAGGAGGATCCAGATATCGAACCCATCCTCGAATGGAAAGAAAATTAAGAGAAACCTGAATGGGAAGATATTTCTGACAGGAGTCCAGTTCTCAAACACTATTTGGCACAGTGGGACTCACTCTATGTGCAATAAGGTATCCTCAGGCGAAGATAAGAGTCCGCTGACGGTAAATCATATATGATGCGGCTGATCGTACCGCAATCGAAAGTCAGTGAAGTTCGTCGGGAGATGCATGACGGACCTTCAGGAGGCCACCCGGGAGTTAACAAAACACTGGAGAAAGTGCGACATCCGTTCTACTAGTTGCATGCCAGAGAAGGCGAGAAGTGTGCTGCAACCAAAGGGGACCTAGTAGAAAGATTCAAGGCAAAATGCATCAGCACAACGTTTGATTAAATTCCCCAATGGAATTCTGCGAAAAAAGACGTTAAGTTGGTTTTTTTTGTCTTACCGAATAACAATTTTTAGTTGCCTTGTTTTTATTTCATTTTATTACTCAGGTATTTGATAATATGTTGTAGCTTGATTCATGTACTTGACAATATGTTATAGCTTGTAGGTATACTCCAATTTTTACGTTTTAGGCAAATTTTACTTTTTATTTCGAGAGAACACACAACTGGATTTGCAGATGGCCGACAGAAGAAGAACGAGAAAGCCAAAGCGATGCAATTCGATGACGGCGAAAAAACTAAAAGCTTGCATATTGCACCGTTAACATCTTCTAGTTCAGGTGAATGGCATTCTTGATCATCGTCCAAAATGAATAGCGCATTCTTCCTAACATCGGAATTAGTTTCTTCATCGCCGTTAAACAGTCTACAGAAGTGGTTTTTCCATATCCTCAGTAGCCACTGCAACAGTATTACTATGTTTCCCTGTTGGCCTTTATAGGTTTGAATTCGGGGCTTTGACCATGGCATGATCATTTATTCAATTGATAAAACTTCCGAATCTCATTCTAATTCTGGTTTTGTTGCTCTTGCATTGAGATATTTCAACGCTACACTGAAATACCTACATAGGGTGTCGCAACAGAGTGGAGTTCCGCGAAGCCTAGCGCATGTCTCACAACCATATGGAGGTGACCTACAAATTGTTGAGGATTCTTAACGGCTAATCGAGCGCAAAAAACAACAAATTCTCTTTGTAAAGACCAGGATCTAGAAAAAAAAAATTACTCATACGCCGCAGTGAATACCAAAGAAGCCCACAACTTAATGAAACATCACGGACATCACTCTGTGTATTCATTGATATAGTAACTTAAAATTATATGCACACGATATATGTACGTGATGTTGGAATAATATCACACATGTTCACATCAAAACTAATTTACGGTGAACTCAATAATTAATCAATTTGATTTTCGATTTTGTACAGACCCAAATCGGAGTGCTTAATTTATTCCTCAACAATTAATGTTCAACAATGCATATCGTTAGTATACTCATCTTTAATTAGGTCAGTTATTATAAACAAGGGATCAAGTAGTGTTAAGTTCAGTAACACTTGATGGGCTGTTTAATCCAATTAAACACTGAAACTAACAGAGGGTCGTAAATTTATAATTTGATGACATTTAACTGCATACGATTCTTCGGATTACGTGTTTGCATTACTCAATATATATTTGGAATGACTTTTTGGTAATAACCCAAACAACGTAGAACCACTTGAATAGTTGTCACCTCTTAATGAGCTTAAAAGTCTCTCTTCTGGACACTATTTCATTTTGTTATCGGACATTTAGCTGCATTAAAGTAATTTGCATTTAAAAAGTCCCTTGAAACTTCTTAAGAAATTGTTATCACCTCTTATAAAATGCGTGTTGACTCTTATAACAAAAAGAATCTATTTAACACCTGACAAATTGCTTACATCGTAAGTAAAACTTACATATTTGAATTCAACTTTGAGTGTTCTACCAAAAGTTTCAGATCAATGAAACTTGCTAGCAGGCCGCCGAAAATACCAAAATTATTTCAGCCATATCTGATCTGAAATTGTGTAACTTCTTAAATGTTCTCTGCAAAATGCTGCAGTCGGCACAAATGCACCTTTAAAAGTATTTCAAGTGCTTGTACCTATAGTCGAATGAAAAAATACGATCTTTCGCTTACTGTAGTGAATTTCTATAAATTCTGACAGCTATTTTTTGAGTGCTGCTTTTATTCTAAGACGGGTAGAATTTCTTTCTGGAAACTGTCTTCATTTGAGGGCCATAAATGTAGCTGCAAAGGAAAGCAACCGGTGTGTGGCAATAGTTCTAGACTGAAGTTACTTTCATCTCAATGAAGTTTTACTCAATTGACATCATAAAGAGCAAAACATTCCAATCTCTCAATGCGGAAGTACTTCATTAAGTAGTTTTTGGTGCATGTTGCTTCCTCACTTTTAGTGCCCTAAGCATCTTTTATAGTACTCAAAAAAACTTAAAGAGTGCAAGCTCTAAAAAAACTACTCCAAAAGACTATTGAATTACTTGGGCATAACTGGAACCTGCAACTTAGGCTTTTTATGATGGAAACGCCTTTCTTTTCTACGAATATCTAGAAACCTATAGCACAAGAAAGTTACAACCTTGGCCCGTGTTACAAATTACGAAAAAGGAGGCAAAAAAAGAAAAACAACATAGAACCACGACATAGACCCATAATGAAAAACGAGAACGGAAATACTAAAGTTACATTACGATAACGATACCACTGTTAAAAGCAGTCGTAAATGACAGCGAGTATTGTTACAAGTAACCGCAACGCGAGAGGATTTTTATTTGTAACTCGGTATTAAAATAAATAAATAGGATGGCGCAACAGAGCTAGGAACCCCAGGGCCCAGCGCATTGCTCACAACCATGTCTCGTGAGGGAATGGAGGGGACCTATAATAAGTAGCCTATCAAGTAGGCGCAAAGATATTTGAAGAGCACCTGACCGCAGGTATGAGCATTGTACTCTAGTTTTGGGTATTTGAAAGCTTTATAAATTAAACACAGATCAAGAAGGGTTGAAGAATTCCCTGCGTGCGTCGTCTTAAGCAACCTAAGCATTTGGGAGCATTTTTGGTGACTCCATTCAGCATTTTTGCGATCATTCCAACAAAGATCATCGTTTACACACACACCAAGTATACTGACTGGTTTTCGGTTTCTTGGATACAAGTACCATTCGTGGATAATAGAAGTGGTGAAAAAGCTTTACCAACAAAAAAGAGCATTGAGTTTTCGAAGCACTGAATTCTTTTCGGTTGCTACTATCCCATGTAACAATGCTGTCAAGTTCAGAATTCAATGAGTTAGTCATACGCAGCCGTTCCACATCCGAGAGCAAGGACGCGAGAATATGAAAAACTGAGAGCAAAGTCGCCAGCAAAAAAACTTAGTGGATAGGTAAGAACTAAGAAGTTTCAGACAATCGCTTACGAAAATAAGGCAGAGAGTCGGAGATAAAACAAAACCATGGGGCACACCAGCATTTATAAAGTGAGTATCAGACTTGAAACCATCCAACACAACTTGTATTGAACTGTCAGAATGATATTTTCTAATCTAACGAAGAAGAGATCCATCGATACCAAAAGCACGCATTTTCGATTACATTAAGAAAGAAATCAAAAAGTCGCAGAAAGACAACAGAGTTAAATACTGGAATGACCTCCCCAAACTGCGTCAAGCCAAGCTTTTACTTGTCATTTTCAAGACAAAACGCTACAAAGACGCAATAAAACTAAGTAGAAACAATGTAAGCATGCTAGCCGGGCTCCTAACCGGACACTGCAGACTAAGAAAGCACCTAAAAGTACTAGGCATAGAGAGCAACTACCAATGCAGATACAGCAATGAACAAGAAGAGCTTCCTGATCACCTCTTAGGTGACTGCGAAGCTCTATTACATCAAAGGAAGAAGTATCTGGGATCCTACTACGTAGAGGAGAGAGGGAGCTAAAACTCCTAAGCGTAACCCAAATACTAAGTTTCATTAAAGGATCTAATCTGGATGAAGTACTTTAAAAATTAAGGAATAAGACTTAAGATCTATTGTACCCCCTACAATAGATCTATAAGGTCGAGGTCCAATACAAAACCCCAAATATTCATTCACACACTTTCGATAAAAGAGCTCGATGCCAAGCTCTATCAAATGCCTTAGAAATATCAAGCGCAATAGTCTTTCTCTTTTCGGTGAGATATGGTATTAAATCACGAGAGGACATTTGGCCTGCCGGTTGGAACTTAGGCCCCGGTATTTGGTGCTTTTCTTTCAATCTTATTTTGTTAAGAATGGGGGACAAACAATTATTGCCCGATGCCGAATGGCTAACCGAGAAAGTGCTTTTCATGGCAGTGTAATTGCAATCAGATGAATTAGCACTTCCAGCAATAGGCGACATTCATGGAAAAATAGTCCGATGCTTCTAAGTTTAATCTACAGTATCCAGCGACGAATGTCCCGACACTGTGAAGTTTTATGATATTAATTGGAGAAAATGCAGGGAAAACGAAACATGACTACATTCGTAAAAATTACGCCGTTTGACCAAGCTTAAGACTTATAATTTAAAGTTTTCCCCATAATCCTTGTAACTCTTTTCTGTTCGATTCCAGGGTAATTTAATTCTTCAATTCACTGCTTTATGTCGACATTGCCACCCCCACATCCCACAACATTTTGAAAAAAATCTCTGAAAAATTTAATTGCCTGCCGTGCACACACCTGCGAAAGCAACAAGACAAATTAAATGGGAGCACATGTCAAACTGTGCTTTGTTAGTGTAATTAATAACTTTTTACCTATCCCAAATAATGAATAGGGCCAATAATTCACCAGAGTTGAAAAACTTTTGCAAAACCTTTGCTTCATCTATCTACTCAATAGACCAACTTTATTGTTTGGAAGTCATGTGGCTAAAGAAAACTTTTTATCGGAAAATGACAAAGTTAGCTTCAACTCAATTGACATTTTTGGGACACTTTAATCACATAACAGAACCTATACTTGTTAGTTACGCTATTTATGATAACATTGACTATTGGCAGGGAGAAAGATATTTCAGGAAAATTATCTGAAACATGAGGTCAATAAATTTCAAAACTTTCCAATTGCCATAAAGTTTCAATATGAATTTTCATACACAACGTTTTCAAATCACAATCAGTGACTTTGGATAGTGCTGCTCGGAACTTATTCGAAAGTTCTCTTGTGATTGATCTTTTTGGAATTTTATGGAATAAGTCGATAAAACTTGTGCAAATTATTTGTGATTCGGAATTTTCTATTGCAAAAAAGTGCATTTAGTTTGTTGTTAAGACAAATGTTTGAAATACGAAGCTGAAGGATAGTTTAAGCATCATAGCATTTCCTGTTGCCGTTGTACCAGCCTGCCTTTAAGGATTCTTACTAACTGTCAATTTTTCAAATCATGTTGACATGATTATCTTAAAAAAAAAAAAAAACAAATATTGGGGCAAGGAACGGACATAGACTATTAATTCTCTTCTACTTTCTATCACATAGGTGATGGTTCCTTTAACCTCGTTCTGTTGAACTCTGCACACTCCTTTATAGCTATAATGTAACTTCGCGTACACTTACACCCTAATCGTACTGTTTCCTTAGAGAACTCAATTTCTATGCAAAGATGGTCATAAAATTGAAAGTGGTTCCGTGCACAGGAGAATACACTTAGCTACATACTTTTATATGTTCATGGAGCTAGGTACTGTTTCAATTTAAAAAATACTTTCAGACGTTTTGATTTTAATGCTGCAACTGCGATAGTGTGTTACATGCGAGTCGTTTTATGGCCTTATAAACAAGGAAGTAGAGGGTTATCAATATAGCTGATCTCGGGTAAAGTATAAACAGTGTTGGACACTAGACCGAACACATAACTGAAACTGAGCTAATGTACAGTGACCACGAATATATTGCTTAACGGTTTAATGAAAAAAATAAAAACGATCCTCTTTCACTACAAAAAATAATTTTTCAAACAAAAATTAAAATTCATTAAGTAGTTTTACAACCAGCATCACCAATTGAATTAGTCATTTTAAAAACCTCATAAGTCACAAAATTTTAATTTTTCAAAAATCAATAAAAACTATTTCACAACAACAAATGAGTTTTAAAGGACATTTTCTATTTAATTTAGTATTTGAGTGGTAGCGCATAGCTACAATCCGCATCAAGGCTAAATTCGTCAACATAAGCCTCATTTGCGCACATGCCCCCACAGAGGAAAAGGATGAAGACACCAAAGACGTATTCTACGAGCTCCTGGACAAAACATATGAGCAATGCCCTAGCTATGACACTAAAATTGGTCTAGGAGATTTTAATGCCAAGCTAAGAAGAGAGGATGTCTTTGGTGGTCTGCGAGACAACACCTCCGATAACGGATTCAGGCTGATCGATTTCGCTGCGGGGCGAGACGTTCTGGTAGCTAGTACGCGGTTTCAGCACCTCAATATCCACAAAGGGGCATGGAAATCTCCTGATCAATCAACCGTCAACCAGATTGACCACATTGCGATCGACGCACGACACTTCTCCAGTATAGAGGATGTCCGAACATCCCGAGGGGCCAACATTGACTCGGACCACTACCTTGTTGTAGCCAAGGTACGACAGCGGATACCCCGACCAAAACAAGGAAATACTGTGAGAAAATTTGACGTTGGACGACTACTACGAGTCCTTAACAACCTCTTAAGGAGTCCTATGCCGCCAGCATCAAGTATAAAGAACCAGTGGCAGCACTGCCAATCAGTCATCAGAGATGCCGCCTCTGAAGTGTTGGGTTTCACACGGCCACCACAACGAAACCTCTGGTTTGACGACGAATGCTGGCAAGCACATGCAGCTAAACAGGAAGCATACTAAGCGGCGCTGCACAAAAAGGACTAGAGCTGCTCGCGAGCTCTACAAGCAGAAGCGGAGATACGAACACCGGCTTCTTAGACAAAAAAAGAGAGAGCATGAGAAGCGCGCGATCGAGGAGATAAAAGGGTGCCACAGCAGGAATGAGGTTCGGAAGTTTTACCAAAATGTAAAAACAACAGCCTCGGGTTATAAGCCCCGAGCCGAAGCATGCAAAGACGATCAAGGGAACATCGTGGTGGAACCGCAGTCAATGCTGAGGATATGGAAAGACCACTTTTCCAAGCTCTTCAACGGCGGGCGATGATGAACCCAATTCCACTGTTAGAGAGATAGAACCATTCGATTTAGGCGACGCGACGTAGACCAAGAACCCGACCCGAACGAAGTGAAGACAGCCGTATCCAAGCTGAGCTCCAATAAAGCTGCTGGAGCTGATGGCCTCACTGCCGAATTGTTTAAAGCAGCAGGCGATGACCTGGTCAGGAGAATGCACCAGCTCATTTGCAAAATATGGTCGGAAGAAAGCATGCCCGATGAATGGAACCTCAGCATTGTTTCCCCGGTCCTCAAGAAAGTAGACCCTTTGAACTGCGCCAACTACAGAGGTATCAGTCTTCTTAACATCGCATACAAGATCCTCTCGGCCGTATTGTGTGAGCTTCTATAGGCTTAGGGTTGCCAGATTTTCAATTTTAAGTGGTGTTCAAATTTTCTTCCCGAAACAAAGTTTTGAATTTGAGGTAAATTTTTTCAGAAAATGTCTGGATAAACATAAAGTTTCCTTATTTTTTACAGATGAACAAAACAATAATAAAAAAAAACTCATTAATAAGTGCACTCAAAAACCCATATATTTAATGATACATGAAAAAATACAAAACAATAATAAAAAAAATGTTTACCTTTGAAGTTTGTTTGAATAAGACACTTTTAGTAGTTTTTTTATGTATTTTATACAAATACAATTATTACAAGTGCTCAAAGTGTCTTCCTTCGTTTTGAATGCATGCCAGAGCTCGTTTTTGAACTTCATTGTGGGCGTTGACCTGAGCATAAAAAAATGCACAATTTGCGATTGTGACAAGATATGCTAGGAACAGACGAATGTTGTCAAGCACTTAACTATCTCTTAGATTAACATAAAAAAGCCCCAGGAGAAGATAGAGTCAGTTATGAACTTTATAAAACGCTCCACATTGCTTTTGTTTCTACTCAATCAAATTTATCTATGTGAGTACATTCCTCGTTTTAAGAATCAATTATAATTCCGCTGCACGAAAAAGGAGATCCAAACATTGTATCAAATTATCGAGGCAATTATCTACTTAATACTTTACCTAACAATATACCTACTCAGTGAATCTTCTTCTTTCCATTTCCGGCGTTACGAGTAGTGATCTTGAAGCGATCACAACTCTCCCACTTCTCTGCTTCACACTAGTGATCCGCCTGTGGGGTACGCCGCGTTGACCTCAGAAAGCGTCGGCAAGCTTCCCGGTTTTGGATTGTTCCATGTCTGAGGCCAACCAAATGCTGCTGTTTTTGCATTTGCTTGTACCAGGAGTGTTTTGGCCTGCCTTTTCTTTTTCGTCGCGAATTTGTTGAAACGTTGTACGATATTGCCTTTTGGACGGGGTTCTGCGGATCTCTCCTTTGAACATGACAATACCAACTGAGCCGGTCGTGCTGAATTTTGTCCAAGATGGTACTTTTCACATGAAGGCTTCCACGGATCTTAGTTCTTCTAATTCGATCAAGCTTTGTTACTCCTGCTGTCATCCGAAGCATCTTCATTTCGGCTGCCGTCAATTTTCTCTCATACTTTTTGTACATTGTCCAACATTGTGAACCGTATGTCAGAGCTGGACGGACAACTGCTGTGTAGAGCCTTCCCTTCAGCTTAGGGGGCATTTTTCGATCACAGAAGAGGTTTTCTCGCCACTTCATCCACCCTACGCTTACTCGATGATTGATGTCGTCATCACAAGTTGCTTCACTATTGATCATAGATCCCAGATATTTAAACTTTTCACATTTGGGAAGCACATTTCCATTCAAATAAATGTCTGGAATAGGCTTGTCTGGATCGGAAAAAGGGCAGCACAGGTATTCAGTCTTTTTAGCGCTAATACGGTACCCATTTCTTTCCAGAACATCAATCCAAACGTCAAGTGCTCGTTGCAGGGATGTAGGATCCTCGCTTATGATGGCTCCATCGTCAGCAAAGAATAATTGTTTTACTTTATTGTCCGTTACTTTTCCTTCGAGCAAATAATCCAGAACAGCAATAAAGAGCAGTGGACTCAAGACACTTCCCTGATGTACACCTACTGTTATTTGGAATTCTTCGGTGACTCCAGCTGGGCATCTCACTTTTGTAACTGCTCCATCGTACATGTCCATAATTATTCGCACATAGGCTTCAGGAACTCCTCGGTGTCTGAGGGCCATCCATATCAGATCTCGTGGTTGTCGATCGAATGCTTTTTCGAAGTCAACCAACACAATATGCAAATCCTCTAAGGCATCTCGGTGTTTTTCCATAATGATCCTTATACTTTGGATTGCGTCTGTAGTTGACTTACCCGCGACAAACCCGCATTGGTCATCAGACGCCTTATTATTTTCCGTAGTCGGCTATCCAAAACCAGCTCAACGATCTTCATAGTGTGGGACATCAACTTGATCGAACGATAGTTGTCACAGCTTCTGGTATCTCCCTTTCCCTTGTACATTGGAAGAAGAAACTTTCCCTCCATTGATTAGGCAAACTGTCACCTCTTATAAGTTTGGAGATGAGAATCGTGACCGCAGGGTTGGGACTTTACTGCAACTGCAGTAGATCTACTGCACTTTTCTCGAAAAATAAATCTACTGCCTTTAAATAAAATCTACTGCACTTTTGTTCTCACTCTTCCTAAACAGGTCTTTATATTGAAATTTAAAAAAATTATATTAGTATGGATTCAGTCAGTACCAATGCAGGTTTAGAAAGTACCTTATATTATCTTTCCTATACGGATATGAATTTTGGGATCGAGTTCTAGCGATATATTGCTTCTCGCGATTTTGAAGAAAGCAAAATTCTTGAAATAAAAAAAATTTTGGTTCAATTTTATGTGGATATTTGTGGTCAAATAAAAAGTGTTTTAATTTTAATGATACACAATTAAAACATCTTTAGTATTTAGATGCAAAGGTAGTGATAGAGGGTATACAATGACCTCGTTTTTAAAATCTTGAAGAACTTAACATTGTTTGGAGGTCTTTGTTGGGAAACCAATATCTTTTAGATAAATATTATGATGCCGTTGACATAACAGCTTTTTGGGTCAAACATAAAAATGAAGAAAACACTTTTGGGAAAAAAACATAATAATTTATGAACATTTAAACATATATATGTTTACTTTATAATCACTGCCACATAGTAGTACCGCAGCAGATCGGAAATTTTCGATAGTTAGTTAAGTGAAGGATAAGTTTCGCAACAAATTAAATACAACCAAACTTTAGAAAATGCTATACTGTGTAAGGAAATGGAAGATTGTTGGGAACCTTCGGATTCCGTGGGTCTTATAGAGTATTTTAATAAGTTTTTATTTGTCGACGGACAGTTTAAAGAAATTTATAAATAGCTAGCAATTGTGACAGTCCTTTTTTTAATTCAAAGCTGATGTTAATATTAGTAGGTATATGAATTTTTAAGTGAATTTGCTTTGAAGAAAAATGTTTACTTTGTTATCTTAAGTTATTAATGTATGTGAATCTATGTTAAAAGTTGTTCATGTTTTGAAAATTAAAAATCTACTGCAGAACAGTTGAATCTACTGCATTTTTGTTTCAAATCTACTTCGGACATTTTTCCAAAAAGTCCCATCACTGATCGTGAGCCATCTCAACCCGATGTCTCCCATATTTTTCCAAAACTCATATGGTACCTCGTCTGGCCCAATCGCTTTGCCTTTTTTGGAGTTCTTAACTGCCTCCCTAACTTCTTCGACTGTGACGTCGGATACTTCCGTAAAGTTAGGTGCAGCTGTTGGAAAGTGGCACCGAGGAAACTGTTCATTCAAAAGATCATCACAATACTGTCGCCACCTGTGAAGAATTTTGTCGTCATCCACAAGTAGCAGTCCTTGAGCATCATTTATGAACTTTGGCGAACGAATCTCCTGCGCATTTCTCCTTCTCTGAGCGGCTATTTTGAAAATGGTTGCTCCCTAATTCAAGTTGCTTTGTCTTAGCTCTTGGATTGCCTGATTTGCTTCAGCAGCTGGGGCAGAAATCTCTTCCAGCTCTCGATACAGGCCCTCCGTGCTTTTTGCTTGAAGTTGGGCGCACTTTTTCTTCGCTTCTTTTCTGCAGCTCTTGTATTCCATTTTGAGACGCGCTTTTTCATTTGTATTTCTTGAGGGGCACTTCGACCAAGCTTGGAAAGCTGCCTTCTTCTTTCTAATCACTGCTTTAGCTTCATCATCCCACCACCAGGTTTCTTTAGCTTGTTGGTGGTGTCCTTTTGAGACTCCCAACAGTGATTTGGCTCTCAATAAGCAGGTTCGTTGTAGGCGATCCCACATATTTTGTGCCGTCATTGTATTTGAAACTGCGTCGATGGTATTACACAGCTGACTTCGCATATACGAAATGAATTGCTGTCCTTTGGTTTTCTGCAGATTGTACCACTTGATTCTCCTAGGAGCCTTTGTTTGTTTGACTTCCTTCACCGCATCCGTAAAAAATTCTGTTAAAAGAAGACGGTGTTGTTGAGCGGCAGCTTCTCCTAGTATCACTTTGCAGTCTTTCACCCGAGATTTCATGTAATTGGTTACCAAATGGTAATCAATCTGGGTTTCATTTCCTCCACTGCTGTAAGTGATAAGGTGTCGGTCTTGTTTGATGAACATGGTATTTAGTACGATTAGACCGTATGACTTGCACATATTTAGAATATCTTCACCAGGAGTGTTCCTGGTGCCGAATCCAAAACCTCCATGGCAGTCTTCATAATCCTCGTTTGTCTTCCCGACATGTCCATTCAAATCTCCTCCAACAAACAAATACTCTTCTTTTGGGATGTTCTTAAGTAGGTTATGAAAATCAAGCCAGAATGCATCTCTTTCCTACTGCTCACACCCTACCTACTCAGTAAATACCTATCTATTTTCCGTAAAAGGTACTCCACGGCTGACAATATGTTTAGTCCAACTAGTATCGTTGACCTTAATCGCAAGAAAAAGAAAAACACCTTCGCTGGTTAGGTGTCTGTAGCAAATACGGTAGTCGAGATCTTACTCTATGCAGACGATCTCGTCTTGCTCTCTGACTGCCCTGACAATCTGCAACGTATGATTGACTTTCTATTCCACTATTCAAGAATTTCGTTCACTATTCACGTTGGGGCTTAAAAATCAGCTTTAACAAATCAAAAATTGTTGTCTTCCGTGAAAGCACAAGAATATCTAAGTACTTAATGTGGAATTTTGAGGAAAATTTTATCGAAATGGTAAATCAATTTAAAAATCATAATGTTATTCTTAGCTATAGTTTGTCTTTCAATAAACACCTGGACGCAAGACTTGTAGTGTCTAAAAATCCAGTTAATGCAACGTCCTCCAATTTTATTAAAAATAATTTTTTCAAAAAAAAATAAAGATTTTTGACACCGCAGCGAAATCAATTATGTTTTACGGCGCTGAAGTATGAGGCTTCAAGCAATTTGAACAGGATAAGAAACTATTTCGATTTTTTATAAAAAAAAAAATGTAACACTCCCTCATATGTTACATTTAGAGACTAGTTTTCACTCACAGTTTGTTGAAACACTAAGTCTACATTTTGTTTATATAAAAAAATACGATAAAACCTCCTTTAAGATTGACAAGTATTCTAGTGGAGGAGACAATTGTTGAAAATATTTTTTGGCAAGCTAATTAAAGGAGTGTTGACATAGTTATAGTCTACTTATTTAACTCTCTCTCTCTCTGTTTGATCTGCACATGAATATTCTACAATCCTTAAAAGGTTCAGAGACATATAACAACATAAGTAGTGCCAGAAGCTCACAGTTTTACGACCTATACTCTTATCTTGATTACACCATCCAACCATACTTCGTCGACTTTAATTCTACTCATTTAGTAAGTTTAGTTTTCAAAGCTAGGGGAGGGCTACTCAATATTAACGGCAAATCTTTCAAAAAAATTCAGTCAATGTTTGCAATTTAGATGAGGTTGAAAATACACTCCACTTCATTCACAGTTGTCCAGTTCTCAGAAGCTCTAGACTTAAATGTTTCGGTAAAAGTGTGCTTTCTTGTGAAGAGCTCTATGAAATTTTGAACGGTAAAAACCGTTATAGAAACCTTATATTGAATAAATTTTGTTAATTATAAGTAAATAATAATATAGTGATAAAAATGAAATTCGAATTGTAATAATAATGACGTAGTATATACGTTAACAGTAATTGATATAAATAAATGTTCTGTCAACAATACTTAAATATTTACCCTTTCTAGAAAAACCAAGCTAACCATTTATAAGACATTGATCCTCATAGTCCTGACAAACGGCGCGGAAGCGTGAACCATGTTGAAAGAGGATGACGATACCCTTGGTCGTTTCGAAAGAAAAATTCTCCGAATGATCTTTGGTCCCCTATGCGAAGACAATGTGAGGAGAAGAAGATACAAAAACGAGCTGTATAAGCTGCACCGCGACATGGGCATAGCCAGAAGAGTACGCATCGTGAGGCTACAATGGTTGGGTCATTTAGAGCGGATGGACCCAAACGCTCCAACTCGACGCCGATGGGTTTTCGAAAGCACATTGTAGGGAAATCGCGGAAGGAGAAGACCTCGTCTTAGGTGGCGCAATCATGTGGACGAAGACATCAACTGACTTAGAGTGTAGAACTGTAAAACAGCTCGTCCGAAATCGAAGCTGTTTTAGAAAGATGTTTAGATTTAGATTTAGCGGACGGGTAGAGCTTGCTCAGCTCTGGGCACTGCGGTGTCTTAATGAAACCTATTATGTGGTTGAGGCCTAGTTCCACCCCGAACTATAATGCCTACCTCAGCTAGTAAATCAGACGGAGTAGTTAGTGACAGCGGTGTCGAGAGTTGTGAGAGTACAGATTATAGCGAACGTTGAACTGTGATCAAAAAGAGATTTAATCATTTTTATTGACAAATTTGTACTTTTGCTGTGCTATGCATTTTTTATTTACTGTTTATCGACTTAAAATATAAAACGAGAGTCCTCTTTACACTTGATGCTGTTACACTTTGCTTCCGCTGGATCATTTTTTCTTTATATTTTTCGATGGTAGAATATAAACTCCTTATCGAGAATAGTGTGTGCATATGTCCCTCAAGACCAAAAATATATTTTCTTGCCTTTAAGTTTGCAGTTCGTCTCCACCAACATCCAATCCACATCCTTTGAGTATTTTTTCACAAAAAAATCCTATTTTCTAGCCAAACGTAGGCTTCATTTTGCTTATCGTCTGTTAAGGAAAGAACAACGGTCTTAGTTCTCATATTTATTTATCAACGGAAAAATCGTTTGAAATACAGACTTTGAATTTCTGTGTCGTCATGAAAAGAATTATGGGGAAATGTGCATTTGGTTGATACACATTTTATGCGTTTTTGCTTGAGGGTTGTCAAAAGAGAGGTGCTATGAAAGTCTGAATCTAATTTCATAAAAGGCTTCTTTCTACAAATGCAGAGAGTAGATAAATGAAAAAGGGAACAACTTACTAGAGCATAATGCCAAGGGGCTAAGTTTTGAGATTTGGAGCACGAAAATCTTTGCTTCTTTCTCAAAATCCTGCCTCTTGAGGATGAGTACCCGCTGAAAAGTTGAAATTCCGGAAGAAAAACCATTCGTATTTTCATCGAAAGAGACAAATTCTGATTCGATAACAGACAGTCTATTAATGAAACTTCACTGGTAAAAAAAAATTCATCTTTGTTTACAGACTTCAAGTCCCTGTACAAATCACCTACTCAATTTCACATTGTTGTGATTTTATTCAACTTCCTCTCTCAAGTAATCCAAGTGGGAAATATGTTTTTATTTCCAGTTGCTCCAGGTGCGGGATGTTTTAATATTTTTCATCAGATAAGCTTCGATACGAAACCCCAACAAAATATAAATATTTATCTAAGAAACGAGTTTCCAGTTCATTGACTTTTTTTTACAGGAGTTTGTGCTGCAATGGGAAAACACTCAAGTAAGTCTCTAAAGCAAGAGCAATAAAATGAAGACAAACAAAACGAATATCAAACATGTTCAACGGCTTGAAAATTATCATTTTTCTTTATTATTATGACACAACGAGATATTCCTTGCAACATTTTGATGCTCAAAATGAATTAGGGCTAAAAGTTTTGCCATTCAGCAATAGACACCCTTTTTGATACAATGCTTGTCTTTTGTTTGGAAAAGAAATACTGAGCAAAAGTAAACTGTTTAATTTGAATTTTAAATTAAATTTTATTAAAGTGGGAAAAACCCTAAATCTTTTTCTGAAAGCAAAAGTGATGTCCCTTGCGTAGGCGTTTAAATTTTTCGGATCCTATATTATATTCGATGGCAAAAATCGATAAGTAGACTGTTAATTTTTAGCAAGAACACAATTGTATGAGTGGGGTTAGGGATAAAAGAGGTAAAGACTCTTTGTGGATGTTCTTGCATTTAAAAAGTGCGTCGGTGCACTAGGTTAACCGTTGCACTAGGTTAACCGTACCTATTGAGGTATGCTGTTCATCATAAATTAGAAAAAGGAACTTTAAGATTTCAAATAAGGATTCAATTGCCTCTCATTTTAGATACGAAGTCGAGTGTCATTTCACTGAAAGTCATGACATTCTTTTTGGTAAAGTATTGGAGGCATTTTTCATCTGGTTCAACAGAAACGCATCAAAAAACCTGTGAACGACGCAGGAGTGTAGATGACGAAATTATACGAAGTTGGACCCAAGGTGAAACCGATTAGCAGTCCTGGCGTAGCGAGGGGGTGGGGTGTGGGGGTGTAGCCCCCCCCCCCCCCCACCATTTTCGCGAGTCGGCAAATCGAGGAAAAAAAACAAAGTAGATTTGTCGAGTTAAGTCAACTCAACAAAAAAAAAAACGAATGGAAGTGTTTGCGACAGTTGATTTGTTGCCCAAAAAAAAATAACAAGTCGGCAAATTATGGTCGAAATTTCCCAACTGCCGAGTCGAGTGATCTCAACCATAAAGACACGAATGGAAGTGCTTGCGACAGTCGATTTGTTGCCCAAAAATGGCAATTGCTAATCCGGAATGGGTATCGGTGGGTGTTCGTCAGTGGCATAAAATGAAGAGTCGGGGTACACAAAAAGAAGGAAAACTAGTTCAACATTTCACTTCTGAATCGCTTACATAAGGTGGCTTTACTTGATTACTGCAATTTTGTAAATGGAAGAGCTCACGTCAACGTCTTTTCTGCTACGACCTAGCAAAAATGTTGCAGTCTTCTTACTAACGTTGGGGAGCATACGTTTAGTCTGTCTGCATCCAATGGAGGCATGCCATCTACGGTTGTGCTCTTCACAGATCCAATCGTTGATTTAAGACCTCACTGAGGACGCTGGCAGACCAAGCGACGCGACGGTTGAGGTCCTAAGAAAGCTGTCTGAGATCCTTGCCTAGCAAGTTCATCGGCGATCTCATTTCCAGTTATGCCGTAATGGCCCGGAACCCAAATAAGACTCAAGGAATTTAATCTTCCGATCGCATTCAGAGAGCTCTTGCCTTCCTGGATCACTTTCGAAGTGGTTAGAGGGTTAAGAAGGGCCTTAAGCACAGCTTGGCTGTCGCTGCAAACAAAGATACTTCTTCCCGTCCATCCATAGTATGTAATGTATGTGTCGTATGTCGGCGCTCTTCACAAAGGCACCAGCACCAGAACCCTCGTCGGTTTTGGAGCCATCTGTGAAGAAACGATAACAGTTCTTTCCAGGCTCAGATTCTGGAGCGAACCAGTCCTGAACCGAATGAAAGTTGACTGAGTAATTCTGACGCAGTTTGAACCTTGGGATCATCGGGAACTGGGATGCTTTGTCCGGAGAGAACCTGATAAACTAATAGGTGCGAGTGTTGACAAAGGGCCGAAGCAGAAATGGATCAACACTATAATGATCTGCGAGTAATGACTGACTGCCCGAACCTCACCAGAGCTTTTTGGGAATGTCCAAGCGGATGAATTTGACTTACAGAATCCACGGTGCACTTCAGCAAAAGTAAAAGTAAATGAGCTAATCTATTGAGCTAATTTAGAATACAAAAAACATAATTTTTAACTCACCATCGCTTGCTCTGGGACGTGGAGTTGTTGGCGACATGTTGGACGTCTTCTTTTTGGGTGTTTCATCTGATTCGTTTTCATCCTTGGAAACCTTCACTTTTCGTCGATGTAAGTGAAGACTGGAAACATTTTGTCTATTGACTTGACGACGTCGTCGTGATCCATAATAACGATACTTTTTCTTTTTAGCCAAAATCCATGCATAATCACCAGAACAATCTAACATATTCCGATAAAGCTCTAGTATTCCATGGCAATTCCTTTTGCATTTAGTACAATCCGTCGAACATATGAACATATATATACGGCGAACGATGTAACGTTCTCAATGGCAGTTTTTGTGTCTGTATCACAATCATCGCTTAGTTTACTACTGCTCAATGTCGTAAAACTAGCTGTTGCCGAATGAAGACTATCCAAGGACTCTTCCTCGTTGCCAGAATTACTAGATGATTTCGTCGTCGACACGTTGTATTCAGTCTTTTTGTTAACAAGTATCCGTTGCGCGTATTCCTTATGGCGACTGAGTGCTTTCAATGGGATGCAAAAATGTTTATACAGATTGCCTTCCATTAGTTCTCTGCCGCAACAATTTCATAATGAGTTGAATATACATGCGGATGGCGGAACATTTTGTGTTCTTCAAGGGCAAGGACAACCGAAACAGACATAGCAACGTGGTCTGGCCCACTCACCACTTAGCACCACTGAGTTACGAAAAGATTCGCCTGGCAAACGAATAGGAATCAAATTTAAATTCGCAGGAACTACCCGTTCGAGGTCGACCGAAGCCAGACTTGTACTTGGTTCCTCATTCAGAGGACTTAGAGAACACATTTCGCCAGCTAAATATCGAAATCCCTCATCAGTTATTTCAAGTTTAATGATCGTTTGCTCGCTTTGTTCTAAAATAATTTGCGGCAATCGACGACTGTCTAAAATAGTATTCAACTGATCGACTTGCTTTTGCTTTTCCTCGCGGCAGTTAGCACTATACTCCACAAGACACTGTCTGCTCGTCGCCTCACACTGTTTACGTACCACTTCGTGCTTTTGACGCATTGTCAGCTGCGTCCACATATCCAATTTGGACAAATCCCTCAAACCAAGCATGGGTTGCTTAATTTTTTTAACTATCTTACCACCTTCGTTGACGTACTTGTATTTTTTGACGCTGTCCCATTTCCATTTCCATGAGTGCCTGGTAATGGGACGTTTTATTTTGGCTGTACCAAAGTCACAACCATACTGCTCGGCTGTGAGTAAGGTGGGAAAAGCTGTAAGTGCTGCCAAGCTCGTTGCGGTATGCACTTCACTATCTAGAACATGGGGACTCTTAACCACAGTGCTACGTATAGCAGGCATTAGTGGAGGTGGGCTTTGGGGACGATTTGAATCTATTTCGTTGCCTAGCTTTCCGTCTAGGTGGCAGCTCAGGTTTGTTTTTACATTATTGAAAACCTTTTCATAGAAATCCTCATCAAAGGTGCAGGATAATGGTTCGATGCGAGTATTTGTTGGAGTTCGAAACACGGTTTCAACGGGTTCACTGGAAGTGCACAATTTTCCAAGTTTGCTTCTTGTCTTAACGTTTATCACGGTGGTTTCCGGTTTGACACTGTTAACAGTGGTTTGACGACGGCTGCGAATTCCTTTGCGTCCACGTGGTAACCTATTCTGGGTAAGCCCAAGGCGGGATAGAATCGGTTCGTCGCTGGAAAACATTGAGCCATTTCGATTCATAGAAGACGAAGAAGCTGAAGACGGTTTTGTTGGCGGCGAAAGTATCTCTGTTACGGATTGCTTTACTTGTCGTCGTGTTTTAGTTGGCGTCGATTTGTCAAGCTCGCTCAAACTTCGATCCTCTTCGCCAACCAACGGCGGACTAGTATCCACTGCAGCAGGGTTAGAGATCTTAGTTGTGGTAGCTGGTAGGAGTATGAATATGCTGAACATGATCGCCTAGCTTGGCGGCGTTCTGAAACATAATTGCACAAAGTTTACATCCAAAGTACTTATCCGAGTGAAAGTCCACTAAATGATAAAAGAGAGCATTGAGATCATTTTCTAAAGTGACCGCTTGTAGTTTGGGCAATTTGGAACAGAATGAACAACCACTGAAGAACAAATTGGTTGACGAAGTGGACAAAGCTGAAAGACAACAAAGCATTCAAAAAGAACAAGAAAATGCGTACCATTTAAAAGTGCTGCAGATTTTAGTCTATGTTGCAAAAACTTTGGGAAGGCGAGGATTACCTTTTCGTGGTCATAAGGAGTCCGATGGAAATATTCGACAAATCACTTTACTGACTTCACGACATTGCCCATTAATTAAAAAATCGTTGGGCGGGTCTTCAAATATTATATAAATATTTTCGTTGAAACAGCATGCAATTCAAGCGTATTGATCAAAGAGTTTTTTAATGCTTTGGAAGCATTGCTTGTTTTTTTCTATGGTAGTACAAAACGTTTTCATTGTATGAAAGAAAAATTCGAAAACATTAAAAACTCCTTGCAATTAAAAAATTTGTCAAAAACTGGATGGACTGCTGGAGCTGAAATAGTAAAGGCTGTGTGGATATCTTTTGAAGGCATTGTAAATGCTTAAGAAGGAATGAAAAGCGTTGCCAGCTCTTTTGATAATAATAGTCGTACCTCTGCTTCTGGACTTTTGAAAAAAATCTTAGATTTTGATTTTATTATTAGTTCGTTATATTTTTGCAAAAATGTAATTTTTAAAGTTAAAAATTTGACCGAAAGTCTAGAGGCGGAAGAGTTAAGCCTTTTTGACGCTTCATTACTGATTCGAAACACATTGGAAATATTTCAAGAAATGAACGATGATGACATTCAATTAAATGCTTTAATAAAAAGTTCTTCTTCATTTACTGAAAAACTAAAGATAAGTCCCGAAACCGATTTTTTGAAACATCATAGAACGCGTCGGTTACCAAAGAGAGTTGATGAAAATTCTGAAACCGCTTTTGTATTTGATCTAGAAACATTTTATAGAAAAGAGTTCAAAATGGTTCTTCAAACTTTTATTTCGCACGTTAAAGATAATTTAACAGATAATTTTACCGTTCTTGAACCTTTCTTAAAAATTTTTAAAATACCCGCTTCCAGAGCAAATGCCAACATAGAATTAGTCAAATCTTTTATAGAATTAGATCGGTTTTTTTTTATCGGAACTGCAAATTCTTTTTTTTACTTGTGAGAAATGCTCAAATTTCGACGATATTGTCAAAGAGGTATTCAAATCAAGAGATGTGATTCCGTTAGCCTTCAAACTAGTTTGCTTCATATTAACTGCTTCTGTGTCGTCAGCTTCTTTTGAGCGGTCATTTAGTAAACTTCAAATAGTTCTTAATTATTTGCGTACGACGATAAGTAATGATAGGCTAAATTCATTGATAAAATTTTGAAAGACTAAAATCAAAGAATGTGTGCTCTTTCTCATACCAAATACTATATTTTAATATTATTTCTTATAAATAATTCTAATTTTTTTTTGTTATATTATTAGGTATATTGCAATTCTAAATTGATTTTTTGTTAATAAATGAATTTCTTTGAAATGAACACTTTTACGTTTTCAATTAGTTTTATTTATTTACTAGCTAAGCCACCCGGTGTTGCTTAAGTCTGTAGTTTTAAGGTTCCCTTTCTCGTTCTTCCGCTTCCGAGGGAATATAGGGATAAAATATAGTTTTTTTTACTGTGGGATTATGTGACATCCCAATGGCGAAAAAGGTGGAGATAAAACCTTGACCAGAACCATCTCTGGTTTAAACTATATCTACCCTGAAAATTTCATAAGAATCCGTTGGGTGGTATAGGATTCTATAACGGACATACATACAAACATACATACATCCTATATTATATACATATTATCCTATATTATATACATAACATATATTTTGTACATAGATTTTGATGCAGTCGACAAATTCTTAAGACTAGTTGGCATTTCATAAAAATTCACTGACCCCCCCCCCCCCCCCCCATGGCTTGGACCCTCGCTGCGCCCCTCGTAGCGAGGCAGGTATTGCGGCTAAATTGTTTTAGAGGGGGAATCCAACTGGCTATTCCACTAGATGACTGAAGCCCTGTTTGTGGAAAAAGCGATAAAAGAGATAGAGACAGGTAACGTTTCGACGGTGTTTAAGATAATCAATCGATTCCACAATGACCAATCAGTCTTAAGGCTCTGTTGTGAAGCCTGGCAAATAGGTGTAAGGATTTTTGAAGAGCATCTGACCAAATATAAGCATTGCACTCTAGTTTTGGGTATATGTAAGCTTTCTAAATAGTAAACAGATCAGTGGGATGAAAAATTTCCTGTCTTAAGAAAATCTAAGTACTTACTTACTTATTTTGGTAGACATTACAGTTGGGGTAAGCCTAAGTCTCAACCAACATTTTTCCCCAGCAAATCCGATTTCGGCCGAGCTCTCTCCACTTTTGCATTTTAATTCGGTTGAGGTCTTCTTCCACTTGATTTTGCCACCTAACACGAGGCGTTCCCTTTCCGCAATTTTTCTGCAATTTTTCGCAATCTCGCGATAAGTACTCTTCTAGCTATGACCATGTCGCGATACAGCTCATAGAGCTCGTTGTTGTATCTTCTCCATTTATCTACATACGGGAACAAAGATCATTCGGTGTATTTCTCCTTTCGAAACGACCAAAGGTTTCCTCATCCACTTTCGATAAGGTTCACGTTTCTGCGCCCGCTGAGATGATTAAGGTCTTATAAAGGACTACTTTGGTTATTCTAGAAAGGGTTTTGCTTCTCAATTGCCTTCTCAGCCCAAATAAGCAACGGTTGGCAAGAGTTATTATCCGTTTTGATTTCCCCACTGACGTAGCTTTTCGTGTCTATAGCGGATCCAAGGTAGACGAAGTCCTGTACTACCTCCAAATTATGTCTGTCTAATGTGACGATTTGTTCAATTCGTTGATGTCCTCTGTCCTTGTCTGATGACAACATAATCTTCGTTTTGCCCTCATTAACCTTTAAACCTATTTTCGATGAGTTCTTTACCGATCTTGACAGAACAGCGTGAATTCTCAAAAGTCACCTTGCACAGTCGTGCAATAAATTAATACTTTTGCTGGGATGTTCAAAACAAAGCCTGGCTTTGTACAGCTCATTATACATAGACGTATAGACCATTTAATTTGTAGATGTGGAGTTTTAGACGTTCAAGTACTACGCAGACTAGGTCTCATAATCGGCTTGAGGGAATTTTTTTCTTTTATAAATGGTGCAATTGTGAGGGTCATCCTATTTTTGAATCGGACACAGGGTATTGAGTTTCCAATCATCGGAGAAGGTTTCTTCCGACAATTAAAACCAGATTAGCTTGTGCATGCTTCTTTCCAACTGATCTCCAGCTACCTTGAAAAGTTCGGTCATCTGCATCTGCAGTCTTATTTGATTTAAGTTTGCTTATGTATGTCAAGCCTAGCTTCTAGGTCGCGAGGACAATCGTTCAAATTGAATGAGCCATTCTATCAAACAGCGGAGTTTGTGTCTTCATCGCCGTTTAGAAGTCAGCACAAGTCACAGTTACCATGTCGCTTTCCATTTGTTCCACTCTGGGAAGAATTCACTTTAAAAACCAATTGAATCTTATCACCCATTTTTGCTGACACGGATATCACAACTGTTGCTAGCTCAGACACATCGGTCAAAAGCCCGTGAGTTGATATCATTTCCTTGGCCTTGCTGCAGTGCTTTTTCAGCAAAGAAAGCTTACAAACTACAAAGCGTTAGGTGGTATTGTTTTTATATATTTATCACTTACGTTTTCGAGAACAGGGGCCGAATTACCGTGCACGTGATCGAGTAATACGTGACTGAATTATGTGTTTTTGGCATTACTTCTCACGTTATCCAGCACATCAGTACCGCAATTTGACATTCCTTCATCAGTATTTGAAAATTGAAGCCGATAAATGAACAGCAGACGGATGTTGTGTAATAAAGCACGAATTTTGGAAGCAGAATAGTACTCACTCACTCGATCGCTGATGCCTTCATTCGGTCCCAGGCAATAGATTCTTGACTTTTATTTTTTCAACGTGAAGAGTGTTGATTCACCGTCACCGATTTCTTCAAGCATACTTCTATTACAGGATGGGTAGGTGCCTACAATCTTCAACCTCCTGTGGAATTGTTCCTTTAAGGGAGTGTTTTTTTACTTTCCATTTATTTTTAGCGGTACTCCATCCACGTAGTTGGTTTTGGAATCCCTTGAAGCTTAGGTTAGGTTAAAATGGCTGACAACTGACACACTTAGACCGATATTAGGTCCATTGTGATACCATAAAAATTATGCGAGGGAGTACATACCTCACTTAACATAACCATTTGGAGCTTTTAATAAAGCGAAGGAGATGCAGAGGATCTGTGTTCGTCAGATCGCTTGGATCATCGTGAAAATATTTTCCTAGATGCCGTTTTCTTTTAAAGGAGAGTGCAGGACATGAGCAGAGGAGGTGTGGGATTGTCTTCTCCTCCTCCTCATCTAAGCAACTTCTGCAGAAGTCATAAGAGGAAACGCCAAGTCTTATGGCGTGTCTTTCTATCAGACAATGTCCGGTGATGACATTGATTACGGAGCTAACTGCAATCTGGCTATGGACAACAAATGTCTTGTGCGTTTTGTATCTAGTCTTGGCCATATACGTTTTGCTGCCACACACGTGGTGATATTGTTCCACCTATAATTTGTTCTATCCATCTCCTCTTGTTTTAGCATGAGTTTACATATAGCGATTGGTATACCAATATTCAACCTGTTGGTTGAGATCGGTAGAACGGTTCTTTTTCTGGCGAGTTCATCGGCTTTGCAGTAACCCACGATGTCTCTGTGCCCGGCACCTTTGTATATTAAAACTATAGTAACATCACGGAGGGGAAATCGATGGTATCGCCCACTGTCGCCACCATTAAACGTACTACCTTCTCAATCGGAACAAGTTTATCGTAGAACCCTGCCAACATGCTGTCAATACGTCATATATTATTGTTTTTTGTTAGGGCAGCTTTGCTTCGTAAATGTGTTAGCAATATTAAAGAGTGATGTGCGAGTGATGTGCTTTTTGATTCTTAATGATAAAAAATTTGTTGTTTTGCATTTGGCGTGTCATGACATTGTTTGAAAATCATTTAAACACATTTATTAATTGATGAATGAAATACCATCCACAACCATTAAAGCATCCGAAAAAATACCATCCACATGCCTAAGTGAACAACCACAGCAAAATTTTCAGAACCGATAAAACCTTTAATGGAGACGTTGGTGGCGCTACCATCGATCTCCCCTCCGTGATGTTACTATAGTTTTAATATACAAAGCCCGGCACCCAAATAGGTAAATATTGAACTGTTCAGCCATCTCCGTAAGAGATAGGCGACAGTTAAGTGCGGTTACTGAGCTCGTAGAAACAGTGCCGAGTGATTTGAGGGCTGCTTGACTGTCTGAGAAAATCCGGATATTCGCTGAGGATATCACGTCTTCTTTTAGCCATGATAGGATCTCTTTGATCGCCAGAATTTCCGCTTGGTACATGCTACAATGGTTCGGAGACTTGGCACTTACTATCAAAAACAAATTGGGGGATGGTGTAGTCGGAGTGGTAAGGGATTGATCCGAGTAAATTCAGGATTGTAGCGTGGCCAATGTTGCTAACGATCCATTGGGAGATAGCTCTTATACGAATGACTGAACTGGCCGCCATTTGTTTGCTGAAGATATCTAGTGGTGTGAGGTTAAGGAGTATTTAGGGCAGCTGAGGGTGTTGATCACAGTGCTCCGCTTATACACAAACAGGCTGTTCGTTGGACCTTGCTTAGATTATCGCAGTAGGACCTTTTATCAGGAGCGGTCCACCATACCACTATGCTGCATATGAGTATTGGTCTGATGACCGTGGTATATTACAATCCCTAGAAGAAAAGATGGAAAATTATTCCATAGATTTAATTTGAAAATATAAATAAATATATTGGTTTGTTTCATACTAACCTTTATCACTTCCTGTGGTTTCGAGATAAAAATTCGATTATTCCATTGATTTTACTATAAATTTCATAGTTTTGTGATCGGAGGCTATGAAGGTTAATTTTTGTAGGGTAGACGTCAATGATTTTGGTGATTATTTTTTGGGCTTGATTCAGAAGAATTCGAATTAATAATTTTGAAAGAAAATCAAAAGAGGGTAACATCTATATAAAATAGGATGTTTGTTTGAATGTATGTCCGAAGTAAACTCCTTAACCACCTTACGGATTTTTATGAAATTTTCAGGGTAGACATAGTTTAGTCCAGAGATGGTTCCTGTCAAGGTTTGATCCCCATATTCCCACAGGAACGGGGTTGGGAACGGATAACTAGAAACTACTCCACAGATTTTAAAAATTCTTTCAGCACTAGGGGTGCTACATTATCTCCCTTCATCAGTAACATATAGACCTTATTGCATCCCTATAATCCCACAATAACAGAAACAGGAACGAAAACGATAACCTTAAAGTTATTTGACCGATTTCAAAAATTCTTGATATAGACATAGATTACGTTTCATTCACATATTTCCCCGGAAACGGATGATTCCTTCAGGAACGGGGTTGGAAATGGAAACTTAGAAGGTACTGGATAGATTTCAAAAATTCTTTTAGGACTGGGATGCCACATAATCCCTCAGTAATTTGGAGTGTATTTCATCCCTATTATCCCACGGGAACAGAAACGGGAACGAAAACGATAACCTTAAAGTTACATGACCGATTTCAAAAATTCTTTCAACTCTAGGATGTTACATCATCTTTCAGACTAATATTTCATTCACATATTTCCACGGGAACGGAAGATTCCAACAGGAATGGGTTGGAAATGGAAACTTAGGAACCAACTGGACAGATTTCAAAAATTTTTTCAGCATTAGGATGCCACAGAGCCCCACAGTAAAAAAAAAAAATAAAATAAATAAGGTGGCGCAACAGAGCGAGGAGCCCCTGCGCCTAGCGCATTTCTCACAACCATGCCTTGTGAGGGAATGGAGGGGACCTACAATTTCCTGCCGGCTCCGAACGGCTAATTGAGAAAGCGCTTTTCATGGCAATGAATTTACTTCCTCGCGAAAGGTGATACCCGTGGAAAAACATTTGCCTCTGATGGGATTCGAACCTCGAACCTCTGGGTTAGCAGGTGGACATGCTAACCATCACGCCACGGGTACCACAGAGTCCCACAGTAAGAAAGATTATATATCCCCAAATTCCCTCGGAAGAAGAAAAACGAGAAAGGGAACCTTAAAGCTACAGACCCGAACAAAGCCGGGCGGCTCACCGTTATATATAAATTTTTCCATTAAAGTTTTATTATCAAGTGCCAAAAATAGTTGTGAGGTGTTTGTTTTTACTTATTGAATTTAACCACGACTCAATTTGTAATCAAGAAATAGGCCGCCGTTTTAAAATTCAGCCAAAAACTTTTTGGTGTTGTTTCAGGCAAAAGGTGTACCAGTTGATAGTCTGTATTGTCTACTCTGTGACTGAATTCCTCAAATGATCATCAATATTGATCAACCTAATCCGTAAAAGTAGATACACTTAAATAAAAAATGCCCTCAGAATTAAGTAACCAGTGAAAAGTTCAAAAATTTAACCCTGTCTTACAATCAGTAAATTAAGTTTGAAAAAAAAAATTATGAGAAAAAAATAATGGCCGAAAATAATTGTCTGACAAGTAAACATTCAAATAAAAATTTTAGGTGAAGCTGTTCGCTAACAACAAATTTTTGCGGTTACACTGCTCTACATTGAAAACCATATGAGAGTATTCTTGTAATAAATTAGTTAGTTTTCCATCGCCATTAAAATGACAGACAAAGGACAAGATAAATGATAAACCACACCACCATGAACATTTTTCCTGATTGGAAGCTTAGCAAAAAGTCATGTATCTTTTCTAAATCCCCATAGCTATTCATTGTATGAGTTATGGATTGAGATTCCTCTTGTGTGTTTCATCTCGGAATTTCCTTTTTTCAACAACAATAAAAAAAAACATTTGTTGTGATTCATGACACGACCTTAGGGGACTTGTAATCACACCTAGAAGTGTCCCCAAAGTCTTCTAAGTATCGATTTACCTTTAATAATTGACCTTGATTGACAATGATTTTGGTTCGTCTATTATAAGTACTTTAAGCAAACAATGGTTTGTAGTGTCACTTTTTCAAATAAGTAGGGTCACAAAAACAAATTGGATGGAATATTAATCAATGATTTGAATAAAGATCTATGCGTATCATCATACGCCATAGGCATTTGCTAAAGTTTGGTATCAAGCTTTCTTATTGAATGCTGGCTTTTGATATCGATGAGTCTCTTCTTCTTTGGATTAGAAACTACCTATGTATTTGCCTGCTTAATACAAGTTGTATTAATACAAGTTGTGTTGTATGGTTAAAAGTGTGATACCCACTCTATGAATGCTGGTGTTCCCTTAGGGCTCTATTTTGTCACCGACCCTCTTCTGATTGGGCGTGTACTATCGGGGAAGGCTCTCATTGCTGCCTTATTGAAGGCGCCCAGATGTTGCAACTTATATTTTTTTTCTGTTGGAGGTTTTTAAAATACTAGCTGGAGCACTCAGTACTAAATACCAGCCCATTATACAGACAGATAGCAACCTTCTATTTGTTATAGTTTTCCAGATGTTCGTTAAAAATCCAAAAGACGCTGCCAGGATAATGAACCTAAGTTTCCAGCTTTTACCATGTCTGCGCCCGAGAATCTGTAACCTCATGCGAGAAAAGGCAGGACATTCACAGTGTTCTTCATCTTCTCTATAAGATTCACAGAGTGTGGTATCACTTACGCTTAACACGTTTAAGTGTTTGGAAAAAGAAAAGTGCCCGGTAGCAACACCAATACGGGATAGCAAATATGTTGCAGTCTTCTTATTAACTTTGGGGAGTATACATTTGCTCTGTCTGCAGCCAATGGGGGCATGTCATATACGGTTGTAGTTGATTGAATTCCTCACTGAGGACCCTGACAGACTTAACAACGGTTCAGGTTCTGAAAAAGCTGTCTGAGATACTTGCCTAGTAAGTTGTGTCGTGCTTTTTGTATTCCAGACGAGGTTTTGCTCGTCGGATTAGCCAGGGTCTTTCTGAAGAAAAACACGAAACTTCCGGATAAGGTCTTAAATGTACCAACTCTTTATTACAAACACAACTAATTACTCTTGGCACGGTATAAATTATAAACTTAAAACTAGCTACGGTGCCGTACAATCCGTACGGATGGTCCTCGGTCGTAAGGACATACGGTTAGATGCCTATTTGTAGATAACGCCCGGACTTGAAACAAATGGAGAAAATCAGGTATATTTACGGCCCCTTAAAAAATAAAAAATAAATAGGGTGGCGCAACAGAGCGAGGAGCCCATGGGCCTAGCGCATTTGTCACCACCATGCCTTGCGAGGGAATGGAAGGGACCTACAATTTTCTGCCGGTTCCGAACGGCTACTCGAGAAAGCGCTTTTCATGGCAATGAGTACTAACGGAGGACTTGCCAATTCCTCGCGAAAGGCGATACCCGTGGAAAAAACATTTTTGCCTCTGTTGGGATTCGAACTCGAACCTCTGGATTAACAGGCGGACATGCTATCCATCACACCACGGGTACGGCCCCTTGATGGCACGGAAAACAGCAAGCAATAGCTCTGGTGGATCGGCAGGTTTATGTACGGCCCCTGGTGGCACGGAGGACGTTAAGTAGCTGCGAACTGAGGTTTTCCTTACGGAAATCCTATAGTACGTAATGGTCGGACGGTTTTCAGTCGGCAAAACTAAAATGTAATTAAAATAATTTCTTACCTAGTCTATGGCTGCTTACTATAAGTTGACGGCGGCGGGTTCATGCTTTTCCCACGAAATTCAGGTTGCCTATATAAATATTTCGGAAGGAACCATGTGTGAGTTATACTCTGCGAGTAAACACTCTAATGTCTCCTGCATTTATATTGCTGTTGTGTGGGTGGTGTTGCGATGATACGTTGTACATTCGTTATACAGTGCTGTCGACTCCTGTTGTACTATGGTATCAAAAGCACAAGATTGTAGAAAGGTAAAAAAGTAAGAGGTAGCATGAACGCTTCGTTACAAAGCTCATCGGAGATTTCATTTCCAGTTATGCTATGATGACCTGAAACCCAACCGACACTCAAAGAATTAGGTCTTCTGACCGCATTCAGGGAGTTCTTGCATTCCTGGATCAGTTGCGAAGTAGTTAGAGGGTTAAAAAGTGCCTTAAGCACAGCTGGGCTGTCATTGCAAGCTCAAATACTTCTCTCCATCCAGCCATTGTTTTAACGTAGCTTAAAACCATTTGGATAGCATACGCCTCGCTCTTCACAAAGACACCAGCTCCAGATCCCCTATCGGTTTTGGAAGAAGATTCGATAACAGTCCTTTCCTGGCTCAGATTCTAGAGTGGACCAGTTCTGAACCGAAGGAAAGTTGACTGTGTATTTTTGACGCAGGAAGAGCCATGGAATCATCGTGTAGGAGGCCATATCCCTTAGACGTGAGTCAACTCGCTGCTTCCGAGTTCCTTAAAACTCTGCTGCGAATCCCGCCAGAGACCACAACTCCTTAAACTCCAAATGGCCTTTAGAGTACACCCGATGATGTAGGTGTGAAGGAAAGGAAGACTCAGCAGTGCATCGAGGGTAGCTCCCGGTGTGCTGGGGAAGGCCCCAGTACAGCCAAGACAAATTATTCCTTGAAGTTTGGCGACCGAGGCAATAACGTATTTAGGCGAGAGCTTGTTCCACCAAACAACCGACGCACGCACAGGAGACGATTGGTTTTATCACAGTCGTGTTGATTCAAAGGGACCTTTTCGGTGAAAGACCCATGTCTCGCTAAAGGCTCCCTTACATTGCCAGAAGACTAACAGCGTTTTAGAACCTTTTCACTCGGCATGTTTAGACCAAAGACTTTTTATCGTGGACTACTCCAAGGTGTTTGACTTTGTTCGAAAAGGGAATGCTGACGCCTTTGAATATTAGTTGGCTCAGACCAGTCAATTTTCTCTGTTTCGTAAAGAAGACAACCTCAGTTTTAAAAGGATTGACGGAGAGACCGTTTCTAGCACACCAGGTGTCAATCATTTATAGAGCAGCCTGTGTTCTGCAACAGACAGTCTGTCGTCTGCATATGCTTGAGTGTGAACATTTGATCCATTGAGCATTACAAGTAGAGCGTGAATCAGCATGCACCACCGAAGAAGAGATAAAACGCCACCTTGTGAACAGCATTGCTTTATTCCACAACACTAATGATTCGTCCACACCATGTTATCCGGTGGCATTGCACATACCATCGATGAAAATTGCACCTTGCATGTCGATGAAAATGCCTACCGCAAATTCTTTCCTGTCAAGCGCACACTTAATCCTGCTAACAAGGTTTTGAAGTGCGGCCACGCAAGATTTTCCTCTTTGTTGGTAAGCATGTTGCATCTGAGAAGGTGTATTTGGAGTGAGGCTTTAGGTATGTAAATCTCAAGCATTCTTTAAAGCGTTTTAAGCAGGAAGGAGGTAAGACTGATGGATCTAAAGCTCTTGGCGAGTGAATAGTCTTGCTAACTAATTTTTGGTATGAAAGCGAATCTAACACTCTGCCATGGAGTTGGAATATGTGCTAGAGCTAAACTACAGGTGAAAATATTTTCCATTTATTCCTGCCACATAGTTGAGTAAGTTGCAGGTAACTAGAAGCTGTCAAAAGATGCCACGGCATATTTGATGGCCTCGTCAGTAACAACTAACGATGTTATGCCATCCTATCAAATGAATGAAATGTTGCAACACTTACATTTGAGATACAGTGCACACATTCACTGGGCTTTCAAAGCTTTGTCTTTAAAATTTCAACATGAAATTCTTGCTATGGTTCTATTAACACTCTGCGGTATATCACCGCACCTTTTTCTTGAGTCTCTCTTAAAACAGATTTGTCTTAAAATTGTAAGACTTATTTAATATCTGATGAACAGAGGAGCTCGTCATTACTATTGAAACTATACTCAACTCATATCAAACCACAAAAAAGTCATTGCAAAATGCCAAAAATAAATACCAAGAGATTATGAAATAAATTAGGCTGTGGATTTTGATTTACTTTGAGGTGGTGGTTTCGGTTGAGTTTTGTTACTTTCAAAATTGTTGTGCTTATGATGACAAAACTAAAAAGTCTTAAGGGATTCCAGAGAATGTGACTTAAAAGTTTCAAGCAGAAATTAGAAATGTAAGAGGTAGGAGCATTCGTTCAAAGGAGTGATACTCGTACTTATTAATTTTTTGTTGTTATAAGTCATATAAAGAACTCGAATCGAAAGTGAGGAGAAAGTTGTTTGAAGAAGGAAGGACGATTTATGCTAAATACGAATTGTCTCATTAAATATTTCATTTGTGTGGGATGTGATTAGGTCGAAGGAATCACAAACCACAACACAGACGTCAGTTGACTTAAATAAATTGATTTCATCAGTAGAATGTAAGTGAATCGTTTTGTAGCTTTTTCATTTTATTTAAAAACTTGCTGGCTAAGTTTTGAATATCAAGCATTCCAAATAGCATTTCAGTCCAGAGCTCCGTAGAGGCGTTGAAGGTTTTGTTTTGCAACTTCCATTCAATTTAAGAATTGGTTAGAAAAAAATAGTCAATTTGCATTTATTTGTTCAGGACGATCAATTATGTAATGATCATAATCAAGTAATTTGAAAAATGTCTTTTAATATTTGAACATACTAACTTAAATTTAAGGGCGAGAATCTTCGATTAGAAGTCTTTTAAGATAAAATACATATGTAGAAACTTATTCTAAAAATGCTGCGAGTTCTAATAGTCCGGGATCCCTGGCAGTGGCGTAGCAAAGGGGGGAGGTGAGAAGAATTCGTCGTAGAAAGCGAATGGCTGGTGATTTGGCAACTGATGCAGGACTTTCTCTGAGCGCTGAACTACGGAAAAACATGTTCGAGTGCCTTGATCGATTCATCACTGAACTTCGAACAAGAACAGAGTCTTTTAAGGAGGTGGCTTCATTGTTTGAAGTTGTAGAGGCAAACATTAATGATTTGAAAATATAGATATTTCAAAATTTACTAGTGCTTATGATGAGGTGTCAGAGTCAGAACTTCTCTCAGAGATACCAAGGTCATTTAAAAGCGGCTAAAGTGACAACATCTAAATGGTTATCTTAGACTTAATGAAATTCATCCTTGAATGGGACTTTGCAGAATCTCTTCCGAATCTCATTGTCGCATTAAAAATGTTTATGACAATATGTGTGTCAGTTGCGTCATGTGAAAGGAGTTTTAGTAAGCTACTACTAGCAGGCAACAATGACGGAAAAGAGGCTCAACAATCTGGGATTTTAACAATTGAACTCATGAGGCGACCCAGCAAATAAATTTTGATGACGCTATCAGCGAATTTTCTGCTTTAAAAGCTAGGAAGAAGACGTTTTATTAATGTTTTCTGTTTTTTTTTTTTTGTTTTTTGATGGGTTGCTCATCAAGAACATGATAACAACAATGCTCAGCAGCAGAATCATTAGTTCCGAATTGGGGAACTACAAAACAACCCCGCATGGAGGAGTTCTATCTCGTCTACTGTGGAACCTGGTCGTTAACAAATTGTTAATCGACCTAGAGGACGAAGGTTTCAAAACCATAGCCTATGCCGATGATGTAGCGATTGCCGTTTCAAGCAAGCACCTACAAACCCTATCTGAGCTGCTACAAGCAGCACTAAACAAGCTTAACAACAGGGCTGAAGATTGTGGACTGAATATTAATTAGTTCTTTTTACGAGGAAGTACAAAATTCCGGACTTCAGACCCCCAACTATTAAGGGGGTAACTCTCACACTGTCAAATCAAGCTAAATATCAAGTCTCATTTTTGACAAAAAAACTGACCTGGAAAAAACCAGGAAAGAGTAAATTAAGCCAACGTGGCACTCTTCTCTTGTAAAAAAAACCATTGATGGGAAATGGGGTTTCTCCCCCACAAATCACCCATTGGCTGCTTACCTCGGTAATTAGACCGATACTCACATACGGGGTGATTGTCTGGTGGACCGCACTAGACAAGATGATCAACTACAACAGGCTGGCCAAAGTTCAAAGAACGGCTAGTCTGTGTATTAGTGGCGGACTGAGAACAACCCCATCGGACGCCCTCAATGTACTACTAGATCTCAGACCCCTAGATATCTTCAGCACAATGTGAATACGTAAATACATTTATTTTCGTTCTCCTTTTTTAAATTTTTTTATTTGAATATAAATAAATAAATCGCAATATATGGAATCGCGGAATTTCATTTATTTTACTGTTTTACATACTGGGGGTGACACCATAATTGCCGCCTCAGGTGCCACCCATGCTAGCTACGCTACTGATCCCTGGTTCAATTTTTTTGTGATTACTATCAACCTAATTTTCCCTGACTGGCTTCACTTTGTTGAGACGCCCAACAATTTTCTAACGAAAACTGTAGACTGCGGTAGCTAACAGAGGAAACAAGGGCAAAATATATCGATTTGATGATTCTCAAAAATTTAATAGTAACAGTTTCTATTTTGGTTAAACCTCAAAATAATTATCTGAATTATGTGAAAAAATATTTGTCCTACAAATTGTATGGTTTGATCCAAAGAGTCCCTTTCCTCAAACATGTATCGATTATGAGGTCATCAAAAGTGACTACTAGCTGATTTTTTTTGGTTTTTTTACTTATTTAATAAATTATGTAATTTAAAAGTCAGATTGTCCTACAAATTCCGTGGTATGTCAATACCACCAGATCGTTATTTTCATTACTAACTGTAGGACAAAAATATTACATAAAAAGTTAGTTTGTTCTCTGCCCAAATAAAACAATGTCCTACAAAAAAAACAAGCATGTATCGCTAGTCCGACATGAATTTTTTCGTTTTCTTATTTGTACAGTGAAAACATCTTGCTACTTGCTCTAAATTTAAATAGCTTTATTTTTTAGTTAACTTAGCACAAAGATTTCGGTATTTACATTAAAAAAAAAGTAATCCTTCTCAGATCCATCTGATAAGTCTTCGCTACTATCGCTACTATCACTACAATCGCTGTCATCGGCATTTATTTCATTTTCTTCATTCGTGATATCTGACTCTGTAATAACATAAAAATTAAGTAAATTATATAATAATGAATAGTCAACCATAAAATAACAATATCATACTATTGTATAGGGTTTCTTGTATGTCAGAAGATAATTCCTCAAAAGATGGACTTTGGAGACTATCAAACCAAAAATATTCATATTTGCCATCAATAATAATTGTCCATCCAAAATTTTCTAGCAATTTTTCCGTGGGGCACCGCATGAGTGCATTACACCATACATTGCAGATAAATGCAGATCTTTTAATTTGTGGCAACAACTCTTGTTTTGTTGGTAGCAAACTGGAAGGATCATATCCTACGATTTTTTGTTTTAAAATTTCTTCTTTTTCATTTTTTGATTTTTAGTTACCTCCATTCCCTCACAAGGGATGGTTGTGAGAAATGCGCTAGACCCAAGGGCTCCTCGCTCTGTTGCGCCACCCTATTTATTTATTTTTTAGTTACCTTTTTTCAAATAACTCTGCATACATACTCTTCAATAATTTTAAATACCTCATTCGATGTTGTTAATAGCCGAGTTCACACTGTACAATTAGTTGGACAGACATCGTTTGATGGAAGTTGGATGGTCGGATGTAGTTTGCGTTCACACTTATCAAGCTCGTCGTCCAACTTTATGTCATATACTCTTCCACTCCGTTCAACATCTAGATTTTCAAAAATATTTGAAAACCATCTAACAAGTTGGTCAAGCGGTCGTCTGAGGGTTCACACTATCAAGCATTGGTCGTTCAAGCCAAAGTCTGTCAAACTAATTGTACAGTGTGAACTGGGCTAATTAGTGCAGTCAATGAAGCATTTTAGGTCCGAATTTTTTTACTGTAACCGATTTGCATGAAATTTTGGAATTAGGCTCATCTTACCCTTAAATTCAAAAGTGAAAATGATTTGCACACCGCCACAACCCTGGGGGTGGTTGCCACCCCTTCTAGGGGGTGAATTTTTTTTTTTTTTAAATAACCTCGGATATTGATAAAAGACCTAATTTTAAGCAAAAAAACAAATATAAAGTTTTTTGTTAAGTCCAATATTTTTCGAGTTATTGGCAAATGAAAATTCGCATTTTGTTCACGTTTTTTATCTATTTATTGCAAATATCTCCAAAACTATACGTTTTATCGAAAATTTTATAAAAAACAAAATTGTAGCAGATAAAACAATGAACAATTTGTTGTTTTATAAAGTATTCTAAGTACAATATTAAGCTAGATATAAAAGATCAAAGACATTTTTTATTTTGTCTGAAATTTAATCGATGTGTTCAATGCCATCTAGCGGCGAGCAGATGCATTTTATGCATTCTAATACAAGAGGATGTTTTGTAGTGCTTGAAATAAGCTTTAAAATGAGCACAATTAAAAGTCCTTTGCACGTAAAATAAGTGAGCTGTAGTGCAAATAAGGGGAGCATCTAATGTTTTTTTCTTTTAAACCAATGAGTTTTTGGACCATAACTCCTTCAATTTTTATGCTATCACAATTTGTAAGAAACCATTGTAAAGGTAATTAAAAGAGCTAAAACATCTATGATTGCAGTATATAGTAAACAACTTTTTGCTAAAACGGTGAAGGGTTAAAGGACTTAAGAGAGGCTGTGATTGCGCTGCCACGCGCTCTTTAAACGATCATATCTCCGTCAATTTCTGTTTGACAGAAAAAACAAAAAAACCAAATTGTTTGTCAAAAAAAAACCTAAATTTTTTATTCTTACACTTTTATACGTATCTTTCGTCATTTTTGAGATATTATGAAAAAGAAGTGGGTTTTTTAAAAATTTTAAAATTTGTTTTTTCTTTTAATCGTGACTTTTTTGAAAAATATGAGTCCAAAAGCAGCCAAACTGATACCATCTATCAAACTCTTCATAACAAACTTAATTTTAGGCGGAATACGATTAAATTTAATTTTGGTGGAAATGGCACTTATGAAAGCCATTGATTTAAAAGAAAAAAACATTAGATGCTCTCCTTATTTGCACTACAGCTCACTTATTTTACGTGCAAAGGACTTTTAATTGTGCTCATTTTAAAGCTCATTTCAAGCACTACAAAACATCCTCTTGTATTAGAATGCATAAAATGCATCTGCTCGCCGCTAAATGGCATTGACTACAACCATTAAATTTCAGACAAAGTAAAAAATGGTTTTGATCTTTTATATCTAGCTTAATATTGTTCTTAGAATACTTAATAAAAAACCAAATTGTTTATTGTTTTATCTGCTACAATTTTGTTTTTATAAAATTTTCGATAAAACGTATAGTTTTGGAGATATTTGCAATAAATAGATGAAAAACGTGAACAAATTGCGAATTTTCAATTGCCAATAACTCGAAAAGTATTGGACTTAACAAAAAACTTTATATTTGTTTTTTTGCTTAAAATTAGGCCTTCTATCGATATCCGAGGTTATTTAAAAAAAAAAAAAATTCACCCCCTAGAAGGGGTGGCAACCACCCCCAGGGTGGTGGCGGTGTGCAAATCATTTTCACTTTTGAATTTAAGGGTAAGATGAGCCTAATTCCAAAATTTCATGCAAATCGGTTCACAGTAAAAAAATTCGGAGGTTGGGCCCTATTTTTCGCTTCATTGACTGCACTAAATGCTGTATTTTCAATTCGACTAGAAATTAAAAAAATAATAATTTTTGGAATTTTTTTCTAGAATAGGTTCGTTTGTTGAAGCCCTGGGTTCGACCTGGGGTCGCCACAAATCGGTTTTGAGAAATTTAAAGTTGTCGTGAATATCAAACACAGGAGTTGACCTGGGTTTGCCCTCAACTCGCCCTAGGTTTTTGCTAGGGTGAGTTGAGGGTTGCCAAATGGCATGTATTTTTATTCAAATGACAAAAATATGTGGTGATTTCCTGGTTAAGTGTTTTTTGAGGACTGGAAAATCCAGGTTTTTTTCGACAAATCATAGAAACATAATTTTTTTCAACGCCTACTACGACGCATGGCAACCAAAAACTAAACTTGTTTTTTTTATATTGTAACGCGAACCCAACATTTAATACCAATTTCCTAATCGAAAACGTTCAACCGAAAACTAAAGTGGCAACACTAATGTAAGTGTAGAAATATACCTTTGGGAAAAATGTTTGACAAGAGTGGAGAGTGGAGACCATGTGGAAATTACTGGAGAGTTCTAGATCAAATGTCATCTCTCTATTGTAATGACCCATTACATATTCGCTCCCACAAAACAAAACAACAGCTAAATAAACCACCAACAACACCGATGCCAGTGGAATTTGGCATTTACCAACACAGACAATGATAATAGTGACCATAACATATAGCAACAACACCACCAGCAGCTTACCATTGACTCCACGTGGAGTAGCATTTCGTTGACTGATACAGCTTATATTCACTTACTACCAAAAAGATGTATAAGGGAACCAGTGAAATACATGAAAATCAGTTCAAGTCCCGGCAAGTGGACAAATTAGGAACTCATCATCCTAGTTCTCGAGCAAGAGTAGGATTCCGGTACCGGCAGCGCAACAGCAGAGTCCAGAAACCAAGACTGGGTAAGTAAATAGTGTCCAACGCTACCTCGTTGTGAATTTAGTGTCCAACGCTACCTCGTTGTGAATTTAGTGTCCAACGCTACCTCGTTGTGAATTTAGTGTCCAACGCTACGTCGTTGTGAATTTAGTGTCCAACGCTACCTCGTTGTGAATTTAGTGTCCAACGCTACCTCGTTGTGAATTTAGTGTCCAACGCTACCTCGTTGTGAATTTAGTGTCCAACGCTACCTCGTTGTGAATTTAGTGTCCAACGCTACCTCGTTGTGAATTTAGTGTCCAACGCTACCTCGTTGTGAATTTAGTGTGCAACGCTACCTCGTTGTGAATTTAGTGGCTCCTGCTACCTCAGAGCAACCATTAACTCCCTCTTCCTAGTATCGTTACAGAACCAAGAGAGAGATCCCAAGATCCCAGCGTTATTCCAAATCCGAGCCCCCAGAATTCGGAGCCCTTAACCCAGGACAAGAAAACTGAATGCAAGCCCAAGAACTGGAAGCGCACACAATCCAGGACAAGAAATTCTCATCTGATTGACCTGGAGGCCAATTCAAGAATCTGGTCGTGAATCCTGGACGAGACCACATCCCAGCCAAATCCCTGGGAAACTTCACTCACCCGAAGAGGCGTACTTGAAATCTCCATAGAGACTTTGATATAGAAACATGAATTAAATTTATAAAACAATGTATGAAATGTATAACCAACACTAATTTTAAATATCGGAAATAAACTAGCTTCAATAATCTAAAGTTTTGCTGCTTCTTTGGAAGACTCTGGGTCCCCTGAGCTTACCTCAGCCTTTGACAAAAAGCAACCTCACACTATATATAAATAGGCTAAGGAAAATCTTTGGGTCCCTTTTTCTCTGTTGTTTTCCAACCGATTCTCTTAATTTTTTTTTTTTGTGGTTTGGTATTGATGAGAAGAAGTGTCATTTTTACCTGTTTCTACCTGTCCTAATTGCTTAAAATCAACAGGTGTGTTTTACATGCATTTTATATGGGAAAGAAATATTTCAGAGTTTTTTGTTGTTTTCTTACGTACAGTGTGTTTGTGCAGTGTGTGTGAGGAGTGTATGTGTAGTGTGTGTGTGTGTGCAATATGTGTGTGTGTGTATGAGAGAGAGAGAGAGAGAGAGAGAGAGAGAGAGAGAGAGAGAGAGATAGATGTATTTTTAAGCATTATTTCCCTCTAAATGCATGTTCAGTGTGTGTGTGCAGTGTGTGTGTGCGCAGTGTGGTCGAATTTCGACCACTGGGCGACCCTAGTTCGATATAAATAAGCCGCCCGAGGCAACCAGAGGGCAGTTTTGATTATAGAGTGAGAAAGTTAAGAGTGAATTGTTGTATACAAGTGATAGTCCAAAAGTCAAGTTGAGATCGAATAAAGTATAGATACTGAATAAAAGTGGTAGAAATAAATTGAAAGGTGAAGTTTTATTTTGCGAACTAAGCGCACGTTACAATATTTTATTTTAACTATTGATAGATAGATAGATAGATAGATAAATTAATTTTATTTTCTTTAAAAAGTAGTTATAAAAACAAGATTATGCTGGTTTACAAAATTAGTTGAGACAATAACTTGTTAAAGTTGTCTGTCAAGTCATAATTTTACTATTTACATTTTGGCTTAGCTTGAATTTAAATTAATTATATTCATTTACAATTAAGTTGCGATAATTAAGAGCATTTTTTAAGAATCTATAAAGGTTTAAATAACATTTGCCATTCAATATTTGAAGAAATTCATTTCGATCAATTGTTTCGGCACCTAGAAATATTCTTCTGTAGGATTTGAAAATAGGACAAACGCTGACGAAGTGGTAGGTGTTCTCAGTTGCATCAAGATTGCATAACGTGCATAAGCCAACAGTGTCACGCTGAAATGCCCTAGCATTCAAATTAAGTAGCCCACACCGTGTTCTTAAGAGCAGACTTATCATTTCTCGTGAGTTCGAGTCATCAAAATAATTGGGTACCTCTGTGAAGGATAGATTGCAGTATTCGTCATGAAATTGTGATTGTAAAGCCCGTTCGGTAGAAGCATTCCACTGTTGTTCCTTAAGTTTAGTTAAAATCAAGTTGTGAGTCTGTTTCCATTCGAAATTGCTGGTTTCACAGTCAACAAGGATGCCAGTCTCGCGGAAAAGGCCTGACCATTCCTGGGCCCAATAAATATTTTTGCGGAGTACTGCTGTTGAAAGTATTCGTGGTAATCTAAAGCTGGGTAGACTCAAAACTTTACTTTATTTTAACTATTGTATGCCGGCCAAGTTTTGAGCACCAAGCCTTTCAGATAACATTTCAGTCGGTTAAGACGCTCAAGGTTGTGTTTCAGAACTTTCATTCAGCTGGGGTTACAACCAGTGGTTCAATATTGTAATAAATTGTTAACGAAGAGAATGGACGATATGAGATTGTTGATTACTTATGCCTGAATCAAAACCACGCCGGGTCTTCAACGTTAAGTTCGAAGGCTTAATGTTCGCTTTGAGTTCACATTACATTTTCGATGTGGCTTTTCACTATCAAGGCGAGCAGAATTTGAACCAAACCGAACTTTTTGCTTTGAGTTGGAGTCACGTAACGTTGTCTTGTACTTGAACCAACATAACATCGAAGATATGGCGACATTGTGATAAGGAGTGCTGATTTCCTATGATTGAAAACATAAACGTCAAATGAAACCGATGTTAAAGCGGCATTGTTAATCAGGCACTAATTTCCTTTCCCCTCTCCCTACTCTTCTGTATTGTTTTTTTTTTTTTTTTGCTAGAGTCCTTTGCTAATCAAATTAAATTATTTTCGCTTTCTCAGCCATGTCATCACGTGTGAAAAAAACTGAAAAACTGGATACAATTGGAAATCTTGCTTTGAGTCCTGAAAAGGTTCCAGATCTGCTAACAGAGTCCACTCATCAAAACGAACTTTACATGTAAATGCACAAATTGAGTTTCATTTCCTTTCAATTGTCTCCCGTTTAACATTAGAAAGACACCAAATGGGGACTCCCCGGGCAATGAAATTGAATTGCTTGCTCTCCAGAATGAACGCGAGTACAACCAAATGCTTCAACTCCAGGTTGAGATGCTCCACAATGCAAAACGCCAGCAGGTCATCAACTCGAACAGAATAGATGAACTCTATGAAATGTTAAGTCATAACAGGAGTCGCTTTATTGAGGCAAACAAATTTTTCAAAGACTGTTACGACAAGAAAAGATCCGCTGAGTCAAAAGTATCGGCCGAAAAGCAGGTCCACGTCGAGCTGAAATTAGCAATAAGCACTTACAAAACGAAAATAGACACTTTGACAGAGTTCCGTGAAGTGTTAAAGAAAACTGTCCAAGAATTCGAACCATATGAAAGTGTTTTACAGGACGCTGTATCCGAAAGTGATGTATGGACTTCAGTCAAGGACTGCATGGACCAATGTGATGCTTTAAGTGAGTACTGAACTTAATTTGAAAACCATGTTTTTTGTGATGATGTCGCTTTTTTAGTGTTGAAACATGCTGAGATAGATGCAATGAGTGAGGAGAAGCTTCGTGAAATTGAAGAACTGCGCTCTCAGATGATCAGGCTGACCAATGAAACCGCTTCGACTGTCTTGAGATTGAACAATGAGCTTACAGAGTTTGAGAGAGCTTACGCCGAAGCAAGCTCTGAGTGTTTAAAGTGGGAAAAAATCCTCAGCAACACTAAAGATTGCATCACTCAAAATGTAATCACAAAAATCAAAACACTCAACGAGATAAACAAAATGTATCTTTTGCTTTGCAAGCGTAAGGGTAAAAGATTAAAGACTTCAGTCCAATTGATACACCTTCTATCTTTTTCAGGCATAGACACAGACCTCAAAAGTGTGGATGTTGAAAAGCAAATGGAGTTCATCAAGGATGAGTTTAAAATCATCCAAGGGGTTGTCAACGAGTGCCTAAAGAACTAAAACTTTGTATTCGAAAATTAAACAAATTCGATGAATAAAAATTGAGTTTTAAAAATTAATATGAAAATGGAATCGATTGTTGTTTCAATTAGTGTAGATTTGGAGTGACCAGCGCCGGCGCTTCCTTTTTGCCTCTATCAAATCCCGTGTGTGTAGTTTGAGGGTGTTTAGGAACAGCTGACTAGCAGTTTGAGTTTGCTTAACTATAGACCACGGAAATACAATCTTCAATTTCACCCGTCATAAAGTGTTAACCTTTGTTTCCTATTAAAGTAAGCTTTTACATCAATTCTGCTTACTCTTCAATAGAGATAGAGATAGATAGATAGATAAATTCTTTATTTTCTAAAAAATGCTTGACAATACATAATTTGATACTTAAGAATAATGACATGGCTTTACTGCCGTTTGCCAGAAATGACATTTCATTTTTTGTAAAATAAAAAACAAATAAAAATTTGAAAAGTTACAAAATTAATTAATTAAATACTTTTATGTTGTAAGTTTATATATGAACATAAGGTTTACTCATTTTAAAGGGAGGAATTTCAATTGAATCCATGATTTCTTCGTATAAATTATAATAATATAAAGGTTGAATGGTGAAGCCAACAGGAAATGAACTTTAATCAATCAATTTTAAAGTGATTTGAAACACAAAATTTAGTTAAAATATTCAATTTTAAAGTGATTTGAAACACAATTGTTTGTATCAATTTTAGAGTGATTTGAAACACAAAAAATAAATTTTAACTGTATTAACTGGTGGAACGTTGAGTGTTAAGTTGAGAAGCTGTTTCGGTAATTTGTGGCATGTTTGCAGTACTAGAAAAGGTTATACCATCCATTCAAAACTTCACAAAGTTCATTTCTAGAGAGAGTGCTTTGTTCGAAGTATAGCCGTCGGATTTCTTGTAAAATAGGGCAGATTGCAATAAAGTGGTATATGTCGTCGTTTTCTCTCCTGTTACATAAATTACATATTTGGGGCAAGTCATCTCGATGAGGCATATAGTTTAATTTAAACAGTTCAACACGCGCTCGGAAAATGTAGCTTATAGCTTCGCTGGAAAGTTTGTTGTTAAAGTAGCTGGCTTCTGATGGCAATAGATGGTTGAGATTCCTATAGATTTTTCTTGATGTTGTTGAGGTTGCTCTGGTTAAATGTTGTACGCAAATTTTTTCATCTGCTTTAGCTATCAGATCTGCAAACCTTTCACACCAGTTATCAACACCAGTTGACGCAAGTGATAGATTTGTATCGTGGGAAAGGGCTATCTGATTCCATTCTTTAAATGGCGAAGCATTAGTTTGAAGAAGTCTTGTCATGATGGACTTATGAAGACTTGTTTCACTTCTTTTCATCACTCATATAATGTAATCCGAATTGGCCTTAATATTTTGATTATATACAGGCGTTACACCTGACTCTACATAAATAGCGTAATTTGGTGTTGAATTGGGCAATTTTAATAGGCGTTTGAAGAAATGCAGTTGAAATGATTCAAACTGCTCTAGACATAAATAGCCAAAGACCTGGACTCCATAACACATACAAGTGTTGACATTTGCGTTGAAAACATGATATTTAGACGTCAGATCAATGTTTTGGTTGGCAAAGAAGTTGGGCCACATAACACTTAAAGCAAGTTTTGCTTCATTACTTTTCAGCTTTACATGTTTTGAAAAATTAAAGTTATAAGTAAGTAAAACCCCGAGATACTTAAATTCTTCTACAACTTGAATAGGTGAGTTATTAAGACACCATCGTTCTTCCGGTAACCTCCTTGTTAGACGTCCTTCAAAAATCAACACCTTAGTTTTGTTTGTATTTATCTGCAAGCCCCATTTCTCACAAAACGTGTTCACTCTGTTTATCTGCAGCTGTAGGGTGAAGGGTTTGTCTGCCAGTAAAACTAAGTCGTCAACGTAAAGGAGGACTTTCACTTGGATGTCGGCGATAGAAATTCCTCCTGGAAGTACATCACATACATCGTCAATGAATAATGCGAATAGCAATGGGCTTAAAATACAGCCTTGAGGAGCACCTGCCGTCGTTTCGAAACTGCCGAAGAACTCTGATCCATCCCAAACAATAGCACTAGACGAAACTAGAAAATTGCAGTACATCAACAGAAATTTCCGGGATATGCCTACCGTTGAGAGCTTATATATCAGAGCCTATTTATCTTGTAAAATGCTGCTTTGAAGTCTATAAAACATGTATACAACTTCTTCTTTTTTTCCAAACATTTTCTAGCAATACTTGTTAGTGCAAAGATATGATCCATTGTAGAAAAGTCTGCACGGAAACCGGCTTGGAACATACTCAGGCGATTATTGTCGTCTATCCATTTGGTGAGCCTGACGTACAGAATTGACGTTAAGATCTTTCTCATAGAGTTAAGAATCGATATTCCTCGGTAGTTTTCAGGTAGATTTGCGTCACCTTTCTTAAAAATTGCAAGATAATTGCCTTGTTGAAGGTATTAGGTACGATAGAATCTCTGAACAAATTGTTAAAATATTGCAGAATGTAATTCTTTAGTTGTTCTGTACTATTTTTAAAAAACTCAATAGGTATGCCATCTATCCCTGGTGCCTTGTTGTATTTCATTTTATGCAATGTTGTCTCCAGGTCGTACATGCTTATAGGGTTATCCAGTTCTTCGACAATAAAGTTGGGTGAAGCGTAGGAAAAGCTTTGATGATTCAAATCGGCCGACAAAAGAGTTTTGAAGTGGGCTGCTAAAGTTTCAGCTCCGAGTGAGCTCACCGAGTTCCGATTACGACCACCCAGATCGCGAACCTTGCTCCAAAATGTTTTAGAGTCACTGCAGTGTACTAGGCTTCTTGCAAGATTATTAAGGTAATCAATTTTTTTTTTTTTTGCACAAAGTTGTTTGTATTCCTTGTTTATTTTCAAATATAAATGTTTATTTTGGCATGGATTCAAATCGAAGGAGGGCGCTTTGAGCACTTGTTATAATTGTATTTGTATTAAATACATAAAAAATCTACTAAAAGTGATCATATTATTGTTTTATTCAAACAAACCTCAAAGCAAAAACTTTTTTTAATTTTTTTTTTAATTTTTCCCATTTCGTATTTTTCCAAGTATCATAAAATGTATGGGTTTTTGAGCTAACTTAATGCTGAGTTTTTTCTTTATTATTGTTTTGTTCATCTGTAAAAAATAAAGAAACTCTATGTTTATCAGGCCTTTTCTCCCAAAAAATGACCTCAAAGTCAAAACTTTGTTTTGGGAAGAAAATTCGAACACCACTTAAAATTGAAAATCTGGCAACCCTAAACCTATGGAAGCCTAATTTAAATACAGTCTTAAAGGTTGTTATTTCTAAAAAAAAATTGAGTCTAAGATTAGGTCTATATCATCAGTATTGACAGAGATATCGAATTTAACACAGGTCAGGGTACACCAAAGTTAGCCTTTTTTTAAATTGTCAAAAAGTGATGTCAAACTTGAGAAACGGACTTTACTGTGGAACAATTTTTTTCTTAGAATATGACCAAGAATCATATCCCAAAGTATGTAAAACGAATTACGGGACACCCTGTATATACGAGGTTTAGCAGATTCAATCAGAAATTATTTACATGATGTTGGCGTCGATTGCTCATATATGTATGGCCAAGGATTCGACGGAGCTCCGGCAATGAGTGTCCAATTCACTGGTGCACAGGCTCATCTGATATCGTATTTCCCCCTGGCAGTTTATGTACATTGCGCTGCACATAGCTTTTGTTTGGCAGTCAATGCAGCATGCGAAGTGTCAGGAATCGAAAATGCGTTAGGAACTATCGGAGCGATTGAAGCATTTTTTCACTGGCCTAAAAGACAAGACGTTCTACACCAAGAAATTTCAAAAATGACAAACAAAAGTGAGAAAAAAAAACTAAAGTTGAAGTCTGTTTGTCCTACCAGTTGGGCTCAATCTCATGAAGCAGTTCGAACGTACGTTGAATTGCAACCGGCTGTTATTGAATCTTTGGAAGAAATCAAAACGTGGAAAGATCGAGATACTTCGCAAAATGCATTGGATCTTTTGACAGCGATTTCGACGGTTGAATTCCAAATCGCCTGTCACATTATGAAATGAGTTAATTCGATTGTTTTGCCTTTGAGTCGGAAATTGCAATCTAAAAAACAAAATCTGGGTGGCAGATGACGCTTTGAATGAATTTACTTACAAACGCGAAAACGCAGATTCTACTTTCCACGTTATTTATGAGCATGTTGCTAGAATTTGTTCTGAATACGAAATCACAATGAAATTGCCACCCCGCCGCACGGCGCCGTCGTTGCAATCAACAAAAAAATCGTTGTAACGTTCAAGCACAAAGTATTGAAGACTACTACAGAATTTCTTTCTATATTCCGTTTCTTGAAACGTTCATTTCTCAACTCAAAAGTCAGTTCTCGGAGCACAAATCCATTTTCCAAAGTTTCGGGCAACTGTTTCTTAAACAAGAATTTAACAAAAAGAAATGCGCTGACCTCTACACATTTTACGAAGACATATCGGATTGTTCGAAAGAAAATTTTCTGTCAGATGTCAAGATGTGGAGACAACGAATCCACGGCCATAACATCCAAAATGCACTTGATGCTTTACTGGTTAGTATTTTTCAATCAAAAATTTACATGAAAAAAGTTTATATGTGACGCGATCCGAGAAAAGGCACCTTCTAGGCAAATGTGAAAGCTTACACGGCACGCTCTGAAAGGCACTGATGCACAATTCAAACCCATGTAAAAAATCGTTTCTCTGAATTTATATTTGTGAAATAATAGCGATGTTACAATTTCTGATTGCGCTTCATGAATATTCAGTAAAAGAACTTGTGTAATCAATAATGATCCAACAGCCGATTTTTTTCCTAGGATCGAGTCACATATGCAAACATCAATCTGACGATATATTTCAGTTTATCAATAGCAAGTCGCTCAAGAATGTCGATTATATTTTTATAATCGATAAAGTTCTTGACTTGACTTTTGGTTTCTCAAAAAACGCTTTGTGGCGAACCCACGGCGACCCTAGGACTTCAATGAACAAACCTATGTGGACTAAAGTTCGGAGATGCTATCCGTTATAAGGAGAAGACTAATTTGTTGTGCACAATAAGAATTGTTCGATATCCCTAAATTCTTTTGCGTCTACAAAAGGATTTACACCATCAATGCACCAGATGTTAACTTGTCAAAATTAACCTCGCTTATAAATTCCATTTGCATTCAATGTTAGTGCAAAAGTCATGAACTTAGAACAAAACACGTTCGTGTTTTGAAAGCCGACGACATCTTGTAATTGAAAAAGTTTCAACTTCAATTTTGTGTCTTTTTCTCATCATTCCACATGTAGAACATTCACCAGAGGAATAATAAATCGTCATAAATGAGTGGGGATGAATTCCGATTTTGTGTTTCTAATGCGAATTTTAATGAAAGAACGAAAAGAACTTTCATTGACATTATTCAATCTCTGTTCGTTCGAATTTTGTTTTCTATGCCCTCTTAGGGTGCACGCCATACCATGTAATGTACCGATATCTCGGTACACCATTTTGGTTGCAACTTTTGATGGAGACAAAAATGTAATTATGAATGAATGTTCAACGTTCATGCCACGTAGAAATAAGAAAAGTTTAAATTTTGTTATTGTTTAAGCAAAATTTCCATAAAATCGAAAGTTATAATGAAACGTAAGCTCACGTCGCATCGTGGTCAAAACGTTATTGGGATTCAAAAGGCTGACAAATTTTTTTAGAATATTTATAAACTGAGCCGACATGGATTCAATACGTTCATCGATTCATTGCCAATATTCATACTGAACGGGTAGTAATAAGCCAGAAGGTGGTGATGTGAACATTTTCTACCCATGAAACCACAAACAATGTTCAGTTCAAGGGCCCAGCCCATAGAATACGTTGCGCCCGTTGCGTCCGTTTCAGCAACGAGGTTGGATACGGGTGACCCATAGAATCTGTCAAGTGTTTTGACAGATGTAAACTAGTCAAAAAGAATTAGAAAAATCAGAGATGAATCGATGACTCAACTTGAATTAGAGGTGAATGAGGTTTCTACTTAGCATTTTGTAAGGTTTTGTTTGTTTGTATTTTTGAATTAACGAGCCAGTGAACAACAGATTAAAGAATCGTAATTACATCCTGTGACAAAGCATAGAAAACTGAGTTTTAAAGAACAGATAAGAAAACTATTAGTAAAAGAAAACTAGCGGCTGTAATGGTTTACAAATTGTAACGAGTGCCGATCTGCTATCGAAATCCTAACTAATATTATAAATGTGAAAATAACTTTGTCTGTCCGGATTTCTATGTTACTGTCTCCCGCCCAAACTACTGAAACAATTTAAATAAAATTTGGTATAGAGGTAGTAGGTGCATTTTTTTCTCAAGCCTATAAAGGCTTCATCAAATAGAGAAAAAAACACGATCTAGCAATTTGGTAGCACTATGTATTTGGCATATGACTTGTGTGCAAACTTCAAAATAAATATGTAAATAAAAATATTTATTAGTTGTAGAAGAAATTGAATTTAAGGACTTGGCTCAGAAGCAACTGCATCAGGGTTTGGTAAGACAAATTGAATCTACTTATGTATAATGCATTTGAATGTATACAACCGTATCTCAATTGCAGATGGAACTTAACAATTTATCGAAGCAGCAGTGCGAACTTTAAACGAATCTGATGAGTGATGACCATCCAATGCTACATTGCTTTGAAGCAGCTGGTAGCTATCTGCAGTCAGATTGAGATGAGCAGTCGATACTTTCGGTTACGTTTAATCAAGTGGTGAAGATTCATTCGTTGAAGTTCAAGGCACCTCGTCAGTTGGGTCCTAAGGAAATCAAACTATTTATCAACCAACCTAGAAGAGTCGACTTCGACATGGCCGAGTCCTGTTCTTCCGTTCAGGATCTAACGTTAGTCGTTGAATTTTAAACAAAATAATTGAATTAATTGCATAATTTTATGATTTATTTTATTTAGATTGACTCCTCAGGACCTACAAGGGAATCCCACCAATTTAAGATACGTGAAGTTGCAGAACGTGTAGAACAACCAAATTTTTGTTCGCAACAATACCATTTTTGTGGAGAAGTTACCCAAATCGACTTTCTTGGATTTATTGGCTCACTTCTGATGACAACAAGGATGAGCGATTTCAAGCGAGTGATTGACTAAAAAAGGGGAAAGTCGTTAAAATCCTTGATACCACAGCGAGGCAACAAATTAATTAATTTTTATTGTTAAAAACCTTTTTTTAGAAACATAAAACTAAATTGACAAAACAATATCAGAATGTTTTTCTTTCATTCTTCAGTTCGCTTGTTATCATCGTCCATGCCTTTTCCGCATGCATCTGAGTGTAGTCCAGACTCCACTCAGAAGAAAAGACCACATTTGACTTTTCAACTACTGTTTGGTTGTCTTTTTGGTTGGCAATTAGTCTACGCGCTTCTTTTTCTGTGAATCCATTTCTTTCAACAACCCTTCGGAAGGCTTCTTCGGGTGAGACAATCATTGACCACACTTCATGGCATTCTTTCTCCCAACCAGCTTTTAGGAGAATAGCAGCTTCGATGACAGCGATCTTGGTACCGCTGCTCTCGCAGGCCAACAATTTCGCCACCGAAATGCTCAACTATTTTCTCATAGCACATTGCAGTCTTTCACAAATGCTCCAAGTGCCTGCAGACGCTGACCCATCTTACTCTTTCCAGAAGCAATCACACCGGTAGGTGTATGTAAGGCTCGGTCGAAAGATTAGGACGACGCTGAAAGTAGATTAGGACTTTGCTTACAGACAATTTATGCAACAAAAGTCTTGCTTGTACTAACCTTTGGTTTGATTCGTGTCGCAAGAAGGTCTATCCTGGTATTGCTTGAACATAAGTTCTTTTAATCCGTCGTCACTAAAGTCTTCCACCAGTTCAATACAGAAAACATCCAATTTAAACTCTTTACAAATAACTAAATTGCACGGGATGTCTATTGAGTTCAGAAATAAGAAATGTCATTTTGTACATTGGGTGCGTTCGGTGAGTTCATAAATTGTACATTTTTGTTAACTAAAAAACATAAAATTGTTGACAATTGTTAGCATTATACGAATTTGTAGCTACTCCGAACGGACCCAACGACAGCCTTTGCCATTTTCGATAACATTTCCAAAAAATAGTTTGGTAGCACATTTTTTGTTATCGGGCTAAGGAAATAAGGCCGAATAAATTATGAGGCTAAGGGAAGCAAAGATAGCTAAATTTTTGTTGTATTTAGCACGTGAATTTTTCTAAGCCGTATAGGCTTGAGAAAAAAACACACCTAGTTTAGAACTTCAGAAAGGACATAGGCTAAGGCTATATATATATTTTATCCAAATATTCCCACGGGAACGTAAACGGGAACTTAGAAACTACAGCACCGACTTCAAAAATTCTTCCACCATTAGTTTGTCACACTTTCCCCCAGTAACATTAACTTTAATTCATCCCCATATTCCAATGGGCAATGTCACCATATTCCCACGGGAATGGGAGTCTTTACTTATGTTAAAAGTGCGAAATTCAATCTGTTTGTCTTTTTTTCTACTTTACCATCAACCGCCTAAACTACTGAACCTATTTATATGAATTTTGGTATAGAAATAGTCTAGAACTTGAGGATGGACAAAACCATATGTTTTATCCCTGTATTATCATGGGAACGGGAACTTGAAAACTACAGCACCAATTTCAAAAATTCTTCCACCGTTAGAATGCTACACTTTTCCCGAGTAATATAAACCTTAAGTCATCCTCCGGAATCGGTCGGAAGACATTACTTACATTATAAATCCGAAATTAACTCTGTCTGTCTGTTTTTCTATGTTTTTAGTTACCGCTCAAACTATTGAACCGACTTATTTGAATTTTGGTACAGATATAGTCCAGAACCTAAAGATGGACATGGACATCCTTACTAATATTACAAGTTCAACATTAACTCTGTCTGTTCGTGTTCCTTTGTTACCATCTCCGCCCAAACCACTGATCCGATTTAAATGGGAGATAGCCTAGAGCCTGGGGAAGGACATGGGCTATATAAGTATAGTCACTATATTTCTTCGGAAACGACACCGTGAACGGGAAGCTTGGTACCGTTGGATAGATAAAAGTTCTTTCACTGTGAGGTGGTTTCTGTCAAACTGTCGAAAACACAGTTGACCTGAGAAGAAGTATCTATCTTGATCTTCAAATAAATATTGGCAATCGGGAATGCCTGTGTGAAAGGTCGATTTCGGCGCCGACTAATGTGATAATTAGCCATATAAACAAATAAGTTATGTTTGACGTGGTAGGGGATGAATATTATGGACACTGAGCAAATCACATCATACCCTATGGAGTTTCTCAATTCCTAAGGATTATCAGGAGTGGCAGCAATTTGGTGCTCCAGTTTCCAGTAATGAGAAATCAAGAACTGAACACAGCTACAAATTACACATCTGGGATGCGGCACTATAAAAGTTTTAATAATGACTGAAACGGCAAAAGAAGAAAACATTTTGATTCCCCTTATTAATTTAATTCCGACTGGTTTATCATTTTAGTTTAAGAGAGTGGAGTTTCCTCTGAAACAAGTATTCGATATTAATACATATATAAATAAAGCTCAGAGGCTTAAAGTTGCAAGTTCAGAAAAAAAAATCCCATGGCAACTCTATGTGGCATGGTCACGTGTATCAAACCAGCAAAACCTTTTTATTTGGCAAAAGGTGGAAAAGTAAGAAGGTCGTGTGCAAACATGTACTTCAATAAAATAACATATAGTATATAGTATGCATGAATGTGTTTTATTTGAAAAATAATTAGTCAAAAAATTAAAAATGGTGCCAAAAGTCACTATTCCAGGCGGACGAAGTAGCGGGCACAGCTAGTTATTATATATATTAATCTATCCAATAAAACAGTTAAAAAATAGTATAAAGGGTTTTCCAATAAGAGTAATATGATTTCTTTTTTGAAAAAAACTTACTTTATGTTAAGGAAATTCAAATATTTTTTATTTAATGTGCAGATGAATCGATACAATTAAGTTTTAAATAAAACGACATTCAAATGGTCACCACGACTTCTTCTTCAGCAACAATTCGATGAACCCAATGTTTCGAGCACTTTTTCCACTAAATTAAGTCGTATATCATTAATGGCACATTGACTTGCAAAGCTTGAAGAGAATCTGGTTTATTTTTAAAGACCAATGATTTCAAATAACCCTACAAGAAAAAGTCTTATGGTGTTTAATCACGAATTCTTGGAGGCCATTCAATATCACCATTTCTTGAAATAATCGAATCTCTAAACTTTTCTCGCTATAATTCAATTGTTACATTTGCTGTGTGGCCACGTAGCTCCGTCTTGTTGAAAACAAATGTTGTCAAGATCAACTTCTTTCAATTTCGGCCATAACAGTTGGTTATCAACGATTTATACTGCTCTCCATTGGCAGTAATGGTGTTACCAGATTCATTTTGAAAGAAGTACGGACCGATGATTCCACCAGCCCAAAAACCACACCAAACTGTCAATTTAGGTGAATGTAATGGTTTTTCATGAATATTTTGTGGATTTTCATCGCCAGTTTTGTTTATTTAACGCACTAGTCACATAAAAGTACCAAAGCCTCTTCGGAAAAGATGATTTTCTTAAAAAAATCGTTATCGATTTCAAGTTGTTCCAAGGCAAAATCAGAAAGTTCACGACGTTTACGATGGTCCAATGGTGAAATTGTTAACACTTCTGAATGCAATAGAAAACAAATGATAGATCATGACATACTACAAATGGCCACGCCACTGCAAAATCATATCATACCTATTGAAAAACCCTTTACAAACAATAGCTATTGTAACGTGCGCTTAGTTCGCAAAATAAAACTTCACCTTTCAATTTATTTCTACCACTTTTATTCAGTATCTTACACTAGTGTTGCCGCTTGTGTTGTCGGTTGAACGTTTTCGATTAGGAAATTGGTATTAAATGTTGGGTTCGCGTTACACTGCCCCCTCCTTAAGATTGTTCGTCCCGAATAATTCCATCTGCAGCCTCGCAACTATATCGATGCAGCCGGTCACAATGAACTACTTTTAACTTGCCTCTTAGTCCTCTTTGGATGCGGTAAGCCACGTCGTTAATCCTCGTGACAACAGTATAAGGACCTTCCCAGTTCTGCTGAAGTTTCGGTGACAATCCCTTTTGACGATGAGGATTATAAAGCCACACACAATCTCCTGCTTGGAATACAGCCGTTGTCGCTTTTGTGTCATACCGGGTCTTCATACGGTCGTCATACACTGTGGCCCATGTCCCTGTTCTGTTAGGTCTATCGGTTAGCCTACCCACCCCTATGTTTGAATCACAGACATAACAATTTCGGTACCACTTCTCAACGTCACCTCTAGCATGCAGCCAGTAAAAGCGTTTTCGCACGTTCTCCAGCGTCTTGTTGACTCCCAGGTGGCTTCCTGTGGGGCTCCTATGCATCTTTTCTAAAACCTCCTTGATCTTCGCTTGAGGAACAATAAGCTGCATTACAAAAGATTTACCGTCAGGAAATTCCCATTTGCGCTGGAGTACGCCTTCTTGCACGCGAAGCGAGTCCCACTGTGCCCAATAGGCTTTGACAACAGGGCTTTGGTCAGAAATGTCGTTCCAATCAGGTTTCGTGTTGTTCTCTTTCCATTTGAGAATCGGTCCGATGTCTGGATCCTTCTTTT